>VZQC01015682.1:337521-536568 GCA_009823505.1 Rhizomys pruinosus
AATATATGCAATAAAAATCTTTTATTGAAAAAGAATGGATGGAATGAAATTCGTAGGTAAATGGATGGAACTGGACAGTATTACTTTAAGAGAAGTAACACAAACGCAGAAAACCATGCTATGTTCTCCTTCATTTGTGGATTTTAGCATCAATACCCTTATGTGAAGGTATATCATGATGTAACACTAAGAATCCAGAAATTGGAAAGGATACATGGAGGTAAAGGAAAAGAAGAAAAAAAAATAGAAGAGAGCGAAAGTAAGGGTCAGATGTTTTGGGAGAAGTGGAGAGGAGGGTATTGGTTTGGCAGGGGTGGAGGATGAGACATATGTGGGGCATGGTGGGAAGCAGGGCACTGTTATCTGTAGGATAAGCAACAGCTATCTAATTGGATAGTTGGAACCCTCTCAATGCGACTGAACTTATGAGAGCCACTGTAAACTCAACTCAAATGCGCAGCCCTGGAGAAGACACAGAGCCTAGAGAAAACCCTATCAGTGTCATATCTCTAGGCAAATGAAAGTTCTTTTTTATTATTTTGTTTTATTTTATTTTATTTTATTTTATTTTATTTTATTTTATTTTATTTTATTTTATTTAATTTTTGGTCTTTTTGAGACAGGGTCTCCATGTAGCCCCAGCTGACCTGGAACTCACTCTGCAGACCAGGCTGGCCTTGAACTCAAAAAGATCCGCCTGCCTTTTCCTCCCAAGTGCTAAGATCAAAGGTGTGCACCACCACGCCCGGCTGCAAATGAAAGTTCTTATCATGTGGTAAATATTGAATCTTAGATTTACAGACAAGCATATCATAAGCCAGTCATTAAAAAAGTTTCTCTTTACAACAGATTGAGGCTATTGTCAAATTCCACAGCTGTTCAGACACACAGGAAATAAATATCTGAAAGAATCTGCATCCTAGGGGACACCTCTACACACGGAATGAGAGGCAGAAAGAAAATGAGAGCAGTCCTCAATTCTCACCAGGAAAGCTTCCTTACACAAGAGTGTGATGCAAACAGAAAACCACAACTAGCCCAGCATCAAATTATGGGACCCTCCATAATATGTATCCCTGGATAGGACCCTTATATTAAATCTCACACACCCATGGCTCAAGGATCATCACAGAAGAGGGAGCAGAAAGATTGTAAGAGACAGGGCTAGTGCATGATCACAGAGAAATGGATTTCAGTGGACTGGAAGCTTTCACATGTGAACTTGTGGCAACATAGACATTAGGCACAGGGCCCATGCCAACTCAGACAAGGTTTCAGAGCAGAGCAAGATAAATAAGTGGAGGTCTGGCCCTGGACTGAAATCTACAAGAGACTGAGTACTGCTGAATGAGGAAGAGTATGCCTTACATAAGATTTCTAGATGTACTGACTAGACTCTAGTGGATCTGTTGCACAGAAAAACATTTGGGTTCACAACCTTGATTGGATAGGGCTAAGCTTAGATTTTTTTTAGTGCACAAGTTGTGATGGGGTGTTGGCCATTACCTAAAGTTTGGAGACAGGTACAGATACAGAAGGGGTTCTAAATATGAAATTCACAAAAATTCAATAAGAACAGGAAAAATTAGAAAAAAGAGAATGTTTCCTAAGTACTATATGGATTGAGCTTAAAATTTCTGAAAGACTATATATAACATGCTCATTGATAGAGGCAACAGTTATTTTGTATATAGGAAAGGACAGAAAAAGAGGAAGGGGAGTGATACTAGTGATTTAAATATCAAAATAATAATGATATCTCTCCAAAGAAGGCCACGAAATGTGAATATGAGCATATTTAAATATGGAAAGTGAGCAAAATAGGAATCAGAGTCAGTGAGAAGTGTAACTGAAAAATGAAGAATCACAGAGTTGTCATTGTCCTTTAAGTGATCTGTTTTTAATGGCAACTGTAAGCAATATGATGTGGGTAGTCTCTAGAAGCTATAAAAAAGAGGTCATGGAATTTTCACTACATCTTCATGAGAAAAGGATTCTTTATTTTAGCCTTTTGAGAACCATTTAGGATTTCTGACTTCTATAGCTATAAGATCATAAATTTATGTTGTTTTAGTTACTAATTTGTCAGTAATTTGTTATAAGAAAGAGTAATGTGAAATTAATACATTACGAATAATAGAAAAATTTACAAATTCTCAGACATAAACAGAAAGAGGAAATGACATCTGACAAGTCAAAAGAGAAAGAAGAAAAGTCCTCAATAAATTATACTGCTCACTTAGATATCAGTATGTAAGAAAATAAATCCATTCTTAGCAGGACGTGTTAAAACTAATTCCCAGTAGAACTATATACTCGAATGGAAAACATAAAATTAAAACAATAAAAGGATGGCTCAGAAATTTATGGCCTATCAGCTGACTTCCTATTTTTATAAATTAGCATTTATTCAAAAACATCTCTACTATTTCTTTGAATAATGTTTACAGGTGTAAACATTATGTCATGTGAGCACAGCTTAAAAGTTACATTTCTAAAATTTCAAGGGAGAGAGAGATATTGAGAGAATCTTTTAGTAAATTTAGTAAAATTCATCAATTATATAGTCTTCGAAGAGTCTCAAATAAATGCTTTGGGAAGCAGGAGAGCGACTATGTTTTTCTCACTAATAATATGTTAAATGTTTATTATTAATCAATATGTTTTTCTATTTTAATGTGTTTCTATTTTAATATGGGTTCTTAGATTTGTGACTTTGGCACTCATATAGCTCAATGACAGCTTAAAGTCCTTTCATGGCCCCAGACTTCTAGAAAATGGACACCTATTACAAGCAAATTATTCTATCAATTCTCTACCAGAGTTATTTGAAAATTTGACCCAATCTGTATGTTGCTTATTTGTCTTTTCAAAGCTAAGTCTTTATGTAGCCTATGCTAAACTAGATCTCCTGCTTAGCCTCCTGTTTCATCTTCCTATATACTGAATTACAAGAATTTGTCACCACAAAGAATGTTCACATGCTGTTTTTACAAAAAGAACTTATTTTTAAAAGTATGTTGTGAATGGGGATTATTTAAATCATGAAAGTCACTTTTCACCTGATGTAGTAAAAAAAAAAAAATATGGTACATCCCTGAAGATGTAAAAAGACAATGAAGATGAATCTAACATTTAGAATTTTGCTGAGGGTGACCCCAGTGACCCCTCATTGAAATATTTTGAACCCACCAATTGAAGTTCATGTAATTTTTAGATAGATGTACCATGAACTCTATCATTTATTTTCTCTCCTTTTTATGTTAGAGGCCTGATATCACCTCCAACAGTAAATAACTGAATAAAGTTCACTTTCTTTGTTTCTTATAATGCTAGAATACCCAGATGCAAAATAAATTATAGATTTTCCCATCAGTATATGTTGATTCAAGTATGCCAAATATACGACTGCTTCCAATTTACCAATTTATTGTTGGCAATTTCATTTCCGATTTACAATATTTGTCATGGGTTAATATCAGTTATGTATCCAATTAGAAGTCTGACTCCTTTGTCAACTGGTCAGATAGATCATTGGCAGCAACCTTCACTTTATTGGGTTATTCTCACAAACTGGCATGTTAGGGTCATGGAGAACATTACAAACAACATGGTTAAGGTTGAAATCATTTTCAGGTTTTTGGTAGCTATAGCATATTAATGGAGTAATATAACTTTTCCTTCATTATTTCTATATATGCAAATGAAAATCATCTGCATACCTGACAGAATTGTTGGCACAATTATAGCTCAACTGAATGTGAATAAAATGCCAAGCAGATAATGAGTATTCAATAAATATTACAGTTATGTCATTCATGGCAGTTAAGCTCTCAGTGATTTCCCAATCTCTTCTTCCATTTGCTAAAATAGATGCAGAAGTGGGGGCTGGAGAGATAGCCTCGCGGTTAAGAGCACCGACTGCTCTTGCAGAGGAGCCGGGTTCGATCCCCAGAACCCACATGGCAGCTGAGAACCATCTGTAACTCCAACTCCAGAAGAACTCCAGTTCCAGGGGAATCCAAGACCCTCTTCTGACCTCTGCGGCATTGAACGACACGGGTGCACAAACCTACATGCAGACTGTACATTCATACACATAGAAAATAAATAAATAAAATTTAAAATAGATGAAGAAGTAATTGAATACAGTTAATTCTCAGAAAGATGGTGGTGGAGAGAAGGATTTTGCAAAGCTCCTGAAGTACATTCAGGCCTGCCTGGGCAAGGGATTCCATTCTTTCCCGTGTGTTTATAATGTAAGCATGTCAGGGGGACCCTTTCCTTTTGTCTCAAGTAGATACATTATTACAGAAAAGGAAAACAACATCTGCTAAACTTTTTTTTTTACCCAATGCCAGAGGAATTTAATCTTATTAAGAAACTTTGTTTTAGAAGTTAGATTTAAAAATTTATAATGTGACTGGAACAAAAGGGGGGATTAGTTATTCAATTTTGGGAGATCTCCCCAAGTCCACCTGAAGCACAGGTAAGAGCTGGGTGCTTCAGCCAGGTGTATTGTTTGATTGGATTTCATTGTCTTTCTTGATCTTTGGCCCGATTGGCTGGTGTGGCTGGGTTTGTGGGCTGGAAAGATGGCCTACCAGTTACGAGTGCTGAGTGCTCTTGCAGAGGACTCAGGTTTGATCCCCAGCACCCACATGGCGGATGAAAACCATCTTTGACTCCAGTTCTAGGGGAATCTGACGCCCTCTTCTGACCTCCGGGGCATTGCACGACATGAGTGCACCAACCTGCATGCAGACAATACATTCATACACATACAAAAATAAATAAAATTTAAAAAGGTGGGTTTGTGAGGGAGCAAAGAGCTGAACAGAGACTTCACAAGTGACGAATTAGAGATGGCTGAGAAACAACTTAAGAAACATCTTAAGAAGTGTTCAACATCATTAATCATTAAGGAAAAGCAAATTAAAACCACTTTAAGATATCATCTTGGGGCTGGAGTTAGCCTAGTGGTTAAGAGCACTGAATGCTCTTGCAGAGGACCCGGGTTCGATCCCCATCATGCACATGGCGGCTAAGAACTGTCTGTAACCCCGATTCCAGGAGAACTCCAGTTCCAGGGGAATCCGAGACCCTCTTCTGATCTCCACTGCATTGCACGACACGTGTGCACAGACCTACATGCAGATAGTATAGTCATACACATACAAAAATAAATAAATTTAAAAATTTATTAAAAAAAGATATCATCTCACTCCAATATGACTGGTTAGGATCAAGAAAACAAATGATACCAAGTACTGGAGAAGTTGTGGGGAAAGAGGAACACTCATCCACTGCTGGTGGGAATGTAAACTCGTACAACCACTATGGAAAGCATTGTGGAGAACCCTTGGAAGACTTGGAATGAACTTGCCACCTGACCCAGCCATACCACTCCTGGGCATGTTTATATGCCACAAGACTCATCCTACTGCAGAGATACATGCACAGCCATGTTTATTGCCGCTCTCTTCACAATAGCAAGGAGCTGGAATCAACCCAAATGCCCCTCAACTTTCGAGTGGATAGAGAAAATGTGGTACATCTACACAATGGAGTTCTATGCAGTGGTAAAGAAAGATGACATCATGAGCTTTTCAGGTAAATGGCTGGAGCTAGAAGATATCATGCTGAGTGAAGTAACACAGTCCCAGAAAAATAAACGACAATGAATGGTATTCCTCATCTGTGGATGCTAGTTTCAATTACCTAGTTGTAAGTATTTCTTGTGCACGGCCCCTTGAGCTTTTTACCAAGTAGTTGGGAGTGATGCATATTGGAAACAACAACAACAACAACAACAACAACAACAACAACAGAAAGGACTGCATCAAAGAACTGACTGAAACAGTGAACTTCTGCTCAAAACAGTCAACTTCCACATGGAGAATTTTGAGAAAGACTGAGAAAGAGATGAAAAGCATGTTTGGCATGAGCTCTGGTGGGGTGGGGGGGTAGAGTGGGGGACACGGGTCTAGATTTGATTAGTAACATAATCTTGTACTATATATCTATATCTATATCTATATCTATATAATAAAAAAATCACAAAAAATGTTATTCAATTTTGTATATTCCACTTCCAAACAACTGTCTCTCAGAATTCTACCCCTTTGGCCAAGTTGTTCTCTAGCTAAACTGTGAAGGAGGGCATTCTGATTAAGAGTTTGTCTACTTTCATTGAAACTGCTCTTTAAAATTGATGTATTGCCTGACCTAAGGTATCCATTGCCTTTCTGGTGGTCTAGATCCACTGAGACATGCAGAAAAGATTTCTGGGAAATTCCTACTCAATGAAGGGGTCAGATAATCTAATTGCTAACTCTCCTTGAGAAACTGTCAAAGTGACTGCTCATACAAGTGGTAGGGAGAACATTTTAATGAGTCTCAGGAAGGAAGACGTACATTGCAAAAAATAAGGGATTCTAAAATGTTCACATTGCAATTGTCTGCACTTTGAATATGAAGTAAATCCTTATCATAGCAGGAATCTAAATGTCTCAAAATTTAAAAGTTACTATTACTATTCCGCATGTGCAAGGGAGTCTGTGAGTTGAAATAATATTGGAAGAAAATAATTTAAAAGATTAAAAGTAAAGACCTTTGAGCTATAAACTTGTCAATTTGAGTAGCATAGCTCGGACTATAGTTAAGATACCCAAATACTGTTGGAATCAGAAGAATTATTTACTTCCAAGCAAATATCCTGTAATCCATTCGAATATACAATCTTCACTGAAATTTTAAGAAAGAAAACACTCATTCTCCCATCTTGATAATGCCATTGACTTTTTCTGTATAAATGAAATATTTTATGAGAATTATATCTCATATGGACACAATATATGAACAATATGGTTAGTTAATATATATTTAAATCACTAATTATAAATTAATTGGATGCAAATAGCAATCAACAGTATTAAGAATTTTCTACACTTATTATTTATTTTTTTGCTCTACATTTGAAGTTCCGAAGTAAAGCTTTATATTATAAATGCATGAGATTAGTTGGAAGGCCATGAATTGCTTGAACAGGCAAATTTATTGTAGTAGGAAGAGATTAAACACATTTTTAAACCAGGCAAAGATGCAACTAAAAAGGAGAACTATAGACCCAACTCCCTAATGAACACAGATGCCAAAATTCTAAATAGGATACTGGCAAATCACATACAGACCAACATCAAGAAGATCATCCACCATGACCAAGTTGGATTCATACCAGAGATGCAGGGATGGTTCAACATACGAAAATTAATAAATATCATCAAACATATAAACGGACTGAAAGACAAAAACCACACCATCATCTCAATTGACGCGGAAAAAGCCTTCGACAAAATCCAGCATCCGTTCATGTTTAAAGTCCTAGAGAGAATTGGATTGGAGGGATCATACCTTAATGTAATCAAAGCCATATACAGGAAACCCACAGACAATATCATCCTAAACGGGGAAACGACAGAAGCATTCCCCTTAAGGGTAGGAACTCGGCAAGGTTGTACCCTGTCACCACTCCTTTTCAACATAGTGCTTGAATCCCTTGCTAGGGCAATAAGGCAAGAAAAGGAAATTAAAGAAGTTCTTATAGGAAAAGAGGAAGTCAAGCTATCCGTTTTTGCTGATGATATGATTGTCTACTTAAAGGATGCTAAGAACTCCACCAGGAAACTCCTAGAAACGATTAGGAGCTTCAGTAAGGTGGCAGGATACGAAATAAACCTAGAAAAATCAGTAGCCTTTCTCTACACCAACAGTAGGCAGCTGAAGAAGGAATACAAGGAGACCTTCCCACTCACAATAGCCTCAAAAACAATAAAATACCTAGGAACAAACCTAACCAAAGACACCAAGGATCTCTACAACAAAAATTTTAAACCCCTGAAAAAGGAAATTGAGGAAGACATCAGAAGATGGACAAACCTCCCATGCTCATGGATTGGGAAAATAAATATAGTAAAAATGTCCATTCTACCTAAACTTGTATACAGATTTAATGCAATCCCAATCAAAATCCCCAAGAGCTTCTTCACAGGTTTGGAAAAAAGAATCCTCAATTTCATTTGGAAAAACAAAAGACCCCGAATAGCCAAAGCAACTCTGGGCGAAAAGAGCAATACAGGGGGGATCGCTATACCAGACATCAAACTATACTACAGGGCTATAGTCATAAAAACAGCTTGGTACTGGCACAAAAACAGACCAGTTGACCAATGGAACAAAATTGAAGATCCAAACCTGAGCACATACAATTTCAGCCATCTCATATTTGATAAGGAGGCCAAGAAGACACATTGGAGGAAAGACAGCATCTTCAACAAGTGGTGTTGGCAAAACTGGATCACCACCTGTAGAAGAATGAAATTAAACCCCTACCTCTCACCCTGTACAAAAGTCAATTCCAAATGGATCAAAGACCTCAACGTGAAATCCAAAACTCTGGAGGTGATAGAAGAGAAACTTGGCAGCAGACTACAAGACGTAGGTGTAGGAAAAGACTTCTTAAATCAGACAGCAGCTGCACAAGAAGTAAGGTCATCAATTGACAAATGGGACCTCATTAAACTCAAAAGCTTCTGTACATCAAAGGAAACAATAAAGGAAGTGAAGAGAAAACCCACAGAATGGGAGGAAACCTTCACAGCAGATACATCTGACAAAGCATTAATCTCCAGAGTATACAAGCTACTCAAAAAACAAAGAAGAAAGAAAACAAATGAATCACTCAGAAGATGGAGCAAAGATCTGAACAGAGACTTCACAGAGGAGGAATTAGAGATGGCTGAGAAACACCTTAAGAAGTGTTCAACATCACTAATAATTAAGGAAATGCAAATTAAAACCACCTTAAGATACCACCTTACTCCAGTAAGACTGGCTAGGATCAAGAAAACAAATGATGCCAAGTGCTGGAGAGGGTGTGGGGAAAGGGGAACACTCATCCATTGCTGGTGGGAATGTAAACTTGTGCAGCCACTATGGAAAACAGTGTGGAGAACCCTTAGAAGACTCAAAATGATCCTGCCATTTGACCCAGTCATACCACTCCTGGGTATATACCCACAAGACTCATCTTACTGCAGAGATACATGCACAGCTATATTTATTGCCGCTCTGTTCACAATAGCAAAAAACTGGAATCAACCCAAATGCCCCTCAACTGACGAGTGGATAGAGAAAATGTGGTACATGTACACAATGGAATTCTATGCAGCAGTAAAGAAAGACAACATCATGAACTTTGCAGGTAAATGGATGGAGCTTGAAGACATCATGTTAAGTGAAGTAACACAGTCCCAGAAAAACAAACGACAAATGGTATCTCTCATATGTGGACGCTAGTACCAATAACCCAGTTATAAATATTTCTTGTGGAGAGGGATGCACATTAAAAGAACAACAACAGAAAGATTGCATCAGAAGGCTGACTGAAATAGTGACTCGGGAGGGGTGGGAGGGGTGGGAGAGGGACACGGGTGTATATTCGATTGGTGCATGTTTAATTGACATGAGTTCAACAAGTATCCAGTTTTGCCCAGACTCTGTCTACAAGATACATGGTGTTTTAGGACTTAGTAAAAGTAAATATGGGCATATTGGACAACATTGGTTTGAAGACTGATAAAAACGGTAATGCATCTGAGTTAATTGGTGATATAAATTGCTCTTGTCCACATTAGCTTTAACTAAAATCTGTATAACAATTACTTTGGGATTGGTATAAACAAATGTTCTCTATAATTTTGCTGTCATATAGTATCACCTGGTAGCAATCTCTTTCACCTATAGGATGATTTAACTCAAAAATGAACTTTGTTTCCCAAGTTAATCACATACAGTAACCCAAAACAGCATGGGTGAACTTGATGAAATCTGTGCCTTGATTCCACCCTATAGGTATGTATAAAACAACTGCTTTTTTGAGACTCATGGGTCAAAACTAAACACCTTAAATAAAAAAGGGGGATATAGATAGATATGAAAACTTTTTGTCAAAAAACCTTGCAACCCAAATCTTAAAACTAACTATGGGAAAGGATTTGTATGTTCCAACAGGCCAGAGTATCACCAACTTAATGGCTGAGAAAGAAAATGCAGCTTTGCAGTGAGTAGGATGTACCAGAAAGTGCCAGCAGAAGGATTGACTCCTCTGCGCATTGAAGGGAAGAAATGCCTCAGATTGCTGCAGACATCAGGCCCCTCTGTGGATCCTACTAGTAACAACTATTTTTTAATGATTCCTAACGAAGCTTACCTTCTAGGTGCTGCAAAGGTTTTAATACAAGAGACTTTCTTAACTCCCCCCCATAGAATAAAGAGAAATAAGAGGATGATGAGGTCATTCTCCAGCTGTAGATTGGAACCAGCTGTTATAGAAGTGTTCTCTTGTAAAATCAGTAAAACTGCCTTCTTTAATTGACTAATGGACATAGAAACTGTGAAAAGGATTATTTTCTATTCAGAACCAAATATAATGCTAAAGTCTCCTTAAGCTATGCACCTAAACAAAATATATCAATACAGGAGCTCTGACATCAACAATGGATTATTCTACCAAGGAGATGTTGGCCAGGGGATCCAAGCCCCCACAAATGGTAAAGGCTCCTTGCCTCCTAACTGGGATATCTGCAGGAAGAGAGGCGATAAGGCCCTGCTGTTGAAGACCTGATACAAACATGGAAAAGATGTATGGAGACCGCACTTGCAAGTATACAGATGGTCTCTGGGATGCCAGAGAGTGTTACCAAAGACCACTAAACCAATAAAGCAAATATAGGTCTCCTTGAGTCAAGCAAGACTCCTCCGTCAGCACCAGCTACACCTCATCTGCCTGGAAATACTGTGCAGCAGTGGCAGCCATATGTCTGTATATCCCAAATCTAATTGGCTATTGGCTCTCTCCTTGGAGGAATAACCCACGGCTGATGTCACAAGCTTACATCCTCTAATGGTTAGGAGATGTTATAAACCACACGAAGACCCTGCCATACTTGACAGAAGAAAATGTAGATCATGAATTGACATACCATCCAAACATCTGTGTCTATACCAAAGTAACCTACCATAACAATTAGTACTGTTTAAATACCCATATATCTAATTGTGTGTGCTTCATTAGTAGGATCGAAAGGCTATATATTATACTGTTTAAATACCTAAATATCTAATTGCATGTGCTTCATTAGTAGGATCGAAAGGTTATGCCTGGACAAGCTGGCAGCCCATGAAAGAAAACAGCCAGAACTGACTAGAGACCAAGACATCAGCTCCAGAGAAAGTAGAGTGTTTTGCTTCTCATCCACCTGTGCCCCTTTTCTAAGCCTAGGGAACAATCTGCGGAAGAGGGGGCGTGGTAGAATGTAAGGGCTGCGATTGGGGTTAATGGTGAAACTACAACAATATAGACTGGACACTCATTTGATCAACTTGATTGAACATACAAGCCCCCCCTGCTGGATGGTGGGACCCATGAGCTGTGGGGTTTTGGGCACAACTGCTTGCAAATTGGTTTTACATGAAGGATGCTTGTACTCACAAATTATCACTTATTGTTAAAAAATGAAAACAAAACAAAACAAAAAGCAGAGAGAGATGCAGAAAACTTATGGCAGAATGCATGATCTGGGATGGGTAGGGGTGGGGTGGGGTGGGGGGAAGGGAAGGGGATATATGCCTGAACTGAATTGGAAATTGATGTATGAAATACACAAAGCATCAATAAAAAAAAAGCTTACTGGTTATAGGCATGCCTTTCTGATGGTTGCAATGTTGTTCTTTACTAATATTTGTCTAGTTATGAACTCATATTTTAAGGGTAAAGTTAAATACAAATGTCCCTTTTTTCTCACTTCTGAAGAAAACAATAATCAAAATATGAATTATTCCATTTCTACCTTCAAAATATTTATTTTTGCTGTTATAAATATTCAGTAGTCTGGGGATTAATGTCTACCATTTAATAACTAAGATTTCTCTGAGAAGAGAATTACATATCACTCTTCGAACATCACATAATACATACTATTTTTATTTTCGCATTAACATCATGTGCTTTTATTTTTTTTTTAATTTTATTTATTCTCTGTGTGTATGAATGTACTGTCTGCATGCAGGTCTGTGCATCCCTGTCATGCAATGCCACGGAGGTCAGAAGAGGGTGTCAGATTCCCCTGGAACTGGAGTTAAAGACGGCTCTCAGCCACCATGTGGGTGCTGGGGATCGAACCCGGAACCTCTGCAAGAGCACTCGGTGCTTTTAACAGCAAGGCTATCTCTCCAGCCCCTGTAATACACACATTTAACAAAATATTCTATGGTACCGCTCAAATACATGCAATTTTTCAATGTCAATTTTGAAAATTAACCAAGAATATGTAAACTATGCCATAAATTGGGTGTAATATTTATGAAAACTGCATATGTTAATAAGCATTGGATATAAGGCTGACTCATATTTGATTTACTTATCACATTGACATAAAATAGAACTGAAATGTGTCATTCAAATCATAGTATTTAGGTAACAAAGCAAAAATACAATGAACATATATATGTGTATTACACACACACACACACATATATATATATATATATATATTTATATATATATATATATAGTGGTACAGTTGTGGCACTTTTATCTAAGGGGTAATCGACAGCTATCTAATTATCTCGTTGGCAGGGAACTCATGGATGGCAAAACATACATGTCTGGAGAGGTCAAAGATTCTAGATAAATCTATATATCTGATGTCTGTCATATACCTAAACAAATGAAATTTTTTACTGTATGCTAAATATGGTTTATTATATTTACAGAAAAATGTACCATACACCACTCATCAAAGACTCTTCTTTTTGCAACAGTTGGACACTATTACAAAGTATTTCATGTGGTCACATAGAATATATCTGGGAGTTGGATAGCTCTACACATCTACAATGGAACTTCTACACCTGAGGTCATGGAGCATAGGGGAAGAGGAGATAGAAAGAATAATAATATATCCTTCAACTCACCAGAAAAGGTTCTTCATGCAACAGAGTATGATCCAAACAGAAGGCCACAACTGGCAAACCTGTAGAGAATAAGAAGCTATAGAGTGTGTGTCTCTAGTTAAGACTCTACATTAAAACACACTAAATATCAGCTCAAGGACGATTGCAGAAGAGGGCCTAAAAGATTGTAAGAGCAAGGTTGGTACATAAACATATGGAAACAAAGTCTTCCAGGTCTCTGGAAAACTGATCATATGAATTTACAGCAACAGTGACAGCATGCACAAAACCCATTTAGAATCAGTCAGACCCATCATAGAACTGGGAAAATGGGAAACACTAACCTTAGCCAAACAAATATTGGTATGTAAATACTGCAGTTCAAGGGAGTGTTTATCTATTTAAAGGAGTGTTTCTGGTTAGGATGACGGGACTCAAATGGATGCACTTGCACTGGGGGACATCTGGGTATAAAATCTTAATGAATAGACATTAACATATATGACAAAATGCATGAAATCCGATGGGGGTTGCTGTGGAGGGCTGCAGATGGAGAATGGGGACAAAATATGATTAAGATCTATTGTTTGAAATGCACAAAAACTCAGTAAAATTTGCATAAAAGGCTTTATCTTAATAAACAAATATAGTAATAATGTAAAGGGAAATAAGACTTAATCATTGCACAATGTGCATACATAATAAAGCATTTCACTGTGACTCATAAAATTCCAGAATTATTACAGGTAATTTAAAACAAAATATAACTTTAGAAACCAATTACACATCATTTAATTTCACCTTACAATAAGTTAATTCAATGTGTGTGGGAAGAAAAGTTACCGTTTTAAAATTGGACTATCAAAATTGCATATATATAATTATGAACTTAGTCAACATAAGTCTGTTTGTATAAAAGATAAACCTTGCTAAGTTGCTTAATTTATCTAAATCTAAAGATTATTTAAATTACCTAAAACAGAAACATTACCATGTGTCTCTAATTAACAGCTCAGAAGGTCCTATCTAATTTTGAATGAATCACACATACGAAGTTGAATCATAAAACAAAAGTTTTGAGAGAAAATTGCCTCACTTCCAAAAAAACATGACAACAGTCTTCTTTGTATTATATATTTTATTTATTTATTTATTTTTAATTTTTTTAATTTTTATGTGTATGAATGTACTGTCTGCATGTAGGTTTGTGCATCCATGTCATGCAATGCTTAGGAGGTTAGAAGAAGGTGTCGGATTCCCCTGGAACTGGAATTAAAGATGGTTCTTAGCCCCAAGGTAGGTGCTGGGGATCAAACCCAGGTCTTGTGCAAGAGCAGTCGGCTCTTTTAACCACTAGGCCATCTCTCCAGCCCCTGTATTATATATTTTCAAAAATAATGGGGGAGAGTTGATCTTTAAGGGAGAGACTCTAGATAGGCTGATTAGACTCCAGTGTATGAACTAGCACTGAGGGGCATTTAGGTACAGGATCTTGACTCAATAGGTCTAAACATGTATCACAAAATACATGAAATCCAGTTGGAGATGTGGGGAGATGAAGATAATAGAAGGGGTCTAAGTATGATTAAGAGGTCATGTGTGAAATACACAAAATTCTGTAAATATATATATATATATATATTCTTTTACAAGATGCTTTGAACAATTATTCTCTTACTTCAAGAAGTAAGAGAATAATTGTCCAAAGCATCTTGTAAAAGAATTTTTGAGATAGTAACATATAAGGATTTTGTACCAGGTTTCACAAAAGAGGTAACAAATGTCATTTGTTTTTCTGAGTTGGTTACTTTACTTAGCCTAACAGTTTCTAGTGCCAACCATTAATCTACAAATTTCATGGTTTCATCTTTCTTCAGCACTGAGTAGAACTCCATTGTGTAAATAGACCACATTTTTGTTCTCCACTCTATATAGCTTAGACTAGTTTCAATTTGGGAGCTCTCTTTATGCCACCCCCTGGCAATAGAAATACAGATATGCATCACAGTGACTAACTTTAATATTTTTGGAACAAAATAAAAGCACATGAGAGCAAAAGAGTTTAGAAATAAATAAACATTTACATATATACAAGCAGAAGAATAAGGAATTGATACTGTTTATTCAATTGTGTTGTTACTAATTTGAGAAATTAAATTCATTGGTATACAGCTTTTCTTTGTGCCTGTGTATGTATGTATAAATTGCATAAGAGGAAGAAGGGAGAGCTAGGAAGAAATCCATCAGACCCCAGGCAGAAAATCAGCATAATTATAGGGTAAAATAAAGAACAGGCCATAACAAAATCAATTAAACACTAAGAAAATTACAAGAATTGTAAGTGTATATCAATAATAGGTTCTGTTGATAGTCATGTAACTAGCCTCAACTCACCAATTTAGATGCCCACATTGTCTGCCTGAATTTTAAAATGTGATACAACCATCTGTGTCTTCAAGGAATATACCTTACTGGTAAAAACACATAAATTTGAAAGCTATCAAGCCAATTAAATATAAAAACAAATGGGTATAACTATTCTGACATTGAAAGAAATAGACTTGAAGCAAAATTATTCAGGAAAGGGTTGGGGATATGGCTCAGCAGTTATTCTTGTAGAGGGCTGTGATTTAGTTACCATGGACTCAAAAAACCATTTGAAACTCAAGTAACAAGGAATTTGATGCCATCTTCTGGGCTTCATCGGCATTGTATGACATGGGTGTACACTTACATACATGCAGCCAAAACACATGCATAAAATAGAACTGAAAAAAATTTTAAATTTTGTCAATAAAGATAACGGTCAATACATATTGATAAAGGTAACAATTCATTAAGAATATATAACCACTGTGAATATGTATATACTAAATTTTTGAGAAGTCAACTTCATATGACAAGCATTAATGAGAAGAAACTGTCAAGTAGGTCCTGATACAGTAAAAGCAGATAATTTCAATTATCTACTCTCCAATCTAGAGAGATTATGTGAACTAAAACTCAACAAAACTTTGAGATAAAGTACACTATACAGCAATTAAACTTAGCAAAAATCTGCAGAATATTCTAGGCAACACAAACAGAGTATATATTCTTCTTGGCAGGCCCATTACAACTTTTCTAAAAAATATAGCATATTCTAGGCTCCAAATAAAGTTTTAAAATATATAAAATGATTTTAAAATTTAGTTGTAGAGATCTTTGGTATCTTTTGTTAGGTTTGTTCCCAGGTATTTAATTTTTTGAGGCTATTGTGAGTGGAAAGGTCTTCTTATATTCCTTCTCCATTATTGGTTCATTGTTGGTATAAAGAAAGGCTACTGATTTTTCTAGGTTAACTTTGTATCTTACCACGTTACTGAAACTCTTAATAGTTTCTAGAATTTTTCTGGTGGAGTTTTTAGCATCCCTTAGTTAATCTATCATATCATCTGCAAAAAAGATAGTTTAACTTCCTCTTTTCCCATTAGTGCTACTTTAATTTCCTGCTCTTGTCTTATTAACCTAGCAAGTGTTTCAAGTGCTATGTTGATGAGGAGTGGCGATAAGGGGCAGCCTTGCTGGGTTCTTGACTTTATGGGAAAAGGTTCCAATTTTTCTCTATTTAGGATGATGTTGGCAGTAGGTTTGTTTTATATATATATATATATATATATATATAGCTTTGGTTGTGTTGAGGAATGTTCCCTTCAGTTCCCTCTAGAACTTTAAACATGAAGGGATGCTGGATCTTGTCAAAGGCTTTTTCTGCATCAATCGAAATGATCATGTGTTTTTTTGTCTTTCAGTCCATTTTTGTGTTTTATGATATTCATTGATCTATGTACGTTGAACCATCCCTGCATCTCTGGAATGAATCCAATTTGATCATGGTGGATGATCTTTTTGATGTGGGTCTGTATGTGATTTGCAAAAAGAAAATAATAATAATAATAATAATAATAATAATAATAATAACTTAAACCCTGAAGGAGATTGAAAATGTCATATAAAGATGGAAAGACCTCCCGTGGATTAGAAAAATTAATATAGCAAAAGTGTCCATTTAGTGCAAATTGATATACATATTCAATGCAATTCCAATCAAAATCCTCATGAGTTTCTTCACAGACTAAGAAAAAAAATCCTTAAATTCATATGGAAAAACAAAAGACCATTTATAACTAAAGCAACCCTGAGTGAAAAGTACACTACAGGGGTGATTGCTCTACCAGACGTCAAGCTATAATATAGGGCCATAGTCATAGAGACAACTTGGTATTGGCGCAAAAACAGACCTGTTGACCAATGGAACAAAACTGAAGATCCAAGCTCATACAATTTCAGCCACCTCATATTTGACAAAAGGGGAAAAAAACCCTCAATGGGGAAAGGATAGCATCTTTAACAAATGGTGCTAACAAAATGGGATCACCATTTGTAGAAAAACAAAATTAAACCCCTAAATCTCACCCTGTACACAAATCAACTCCAAGTGGATCAAAGATCTCAACCTGAAACCTGAAACCATGAAGGTAATAGAAGAAAAAGTTGGCAACAACCTACAAGACATAGGCGTAGGAAAGGACTTTCTAAATCAGACAACAGCTGTACAGGAAATAAGGTCAACAGATGACAAATGGGACCTCATCAAACTCAAAAGCTTCTGTAGAGCAAAAGAAACAATCAAGGAAGTGAAGAGAAAACCAACAGAGTGGGAAGAAATATTCACCAGTGATACAGCTGACAGATCATTGACATGCAGAATATATTGACTACTCAAAAACAAACAAGAAAACAAATGACCTATTCAAAAGATGGAGAAAAGAGCTGAACAGAGGCTTCATCAGTGAAGAAGTAAAGATGGCTGAGAAACATCTTTAAAAAGTGTTCACCATCATTAATAATTACAGAAATAAAAGTTAAAACCACTCTCAGATACCACCTCACTCAGATAAGACTTTGCTAAGATCAAGAAAACAAAAGACACCAAATGCTGGAGAGTTTTGGGGGAAAGGGGAACATTCATCCAAAGCTGGTAGGAATGTAAACTTATAAAACCACTGTGGAAAGCAGTGTGGAGAACCCTAAAAGACTCAAATTGAGTTTACCACCTGACCCAGCCATACCACTCCTGGTTATATAGCCACAAGACTCATCCTACTGCAAAGATACATGCACATCAGTGTTTATTGCAGCTCTCTTCACAATAGTGAGGAGCTGGAAGCAACCCAAATGTCCCTCAACAGATAAGTGGATAACAAAAATGTGGTACTTCTACACAATGGAGTACTATTCAGTGGTAAAGAAACATGACATCATGAACTGTGCAGGTAAGTGAAGTAACACAGTCCCAGAAAAATAAATAGGGAATATTTTCCCTCATTTGTGGATGTTAACACCAAATCTCCAGTTGAAAAGCAAGCTGAACAACATTATTGTTATATTTCTTTTTATCTGAAAACAATTGTGTTGTTATATTGTAAATCCCTCAAAGGGCTCTAGAATCAACTTACCACTTATTTTCAGACTCTGTAATTACAGTACATGGGTGTAATACATGTGTTCATAGTTTAGAGTAATATAAAATTAAAGGGGGAAATGTGAATCCCTGAACATGTTTTGGAATTAATATACAGTTTATTTAAAAATTATAGAAATCCCTCTGACCAAATCAGATTAGAGTTTTTAAGTGTGTTATTAAACCTCCGAGATGGAAAGTTGTATTAATTTGGTATTTTTAATTCCTATATAACATGTAGACAGAACTTGAACAAAGATTTAAACATATTTAGTAAATCTTGACTAGGCAAAAAATACAGAATATCAATTACATGCCTAACACATTGTTTCAGATGTTATGAGAGGTTGTGTGTAGATTATATGTAAATACTGTCATTTTATGAGTCTTTTTGTACAATAATTTTCTTATCCATGGAGTATTGTAAAGCCAGTCTCTATGAGCAGAAATTTAAGAGAATTTCGTGAATGCTTACCCTCCAAAATCTAGTAAAAATAGTGAATGCAAAGTAAAGAAATAAATAAGAAAGAAAAAAATAAAATGATTTATCTAGTATCTTGTAATTTTTTTAAAGTTGTTTGTATGCATGTATTTGTGTGTTTTGTGTGTATTTGTGTGTCTGTGTCTGTGTCTCTTTGGGCATGCAAATGAGTATAGTGCCTACAGAGGCAAGAAGTTGTTGTATACCATTAAGATGGAGTTACAAGTGGTTATGAGGGCTGTCCAACAGAGGTGAGGGGAACACATTCAACCTGAGTTTGATACAAGAAAAAATACACACTCGTAATGGCTGAGCCATCACCTCAACCCCATCATAATATGTTGACTCTTTATCAGATCACATTGAAGTAAAATAAAAATCCATAGAAAGTATGCCAATAAATATAAGTTGAACAATACACATTTGAATGACTATTAGTCCATTGAGTCAAATGAAGATATCAGGGAGGAAATTAAGGAACTCTGGATAGGCTGACTAGAGCTGAACTAACACTGAGGAATCAGGGAGATTAATTTGGCACAATAGGTCCTAACATTAATTACAGAATGTGTGAACTCTGGGGGTGTGTATAGGGGAAGGGGGCGGTATGGGAGGATGACAATGGAGAAGCAGAGAAGCCTGAAGATGAGTAAGACTGATTGAGATGTGGTGTATGAAATACACAAAAAAAAATCAATAAAAGTTTAAATATGTAAAAGGAATGCTAACTAAAATACTATAAAAAGCATTGAAAACGTTAAAAAAGAAATCAGGGAGGAAAATAAAATCTACCTAGAATCAAATCAAAGTTTAAAACAGAGCTCAGTAGAAATTTTGTCATACAGATTAAAGCAGTTGGAGAAGAGGTTACACTTATGAGTACCTAATATCAAAAAAGTTGAAAGCATATGTTACTTAATCTTGCAGCTATACGTCCTAGAAAAAAGAATAACCAAAAACCCAAAGCAGGAGATGGTGAAAATAATAAACATCAAGACAGAATTTAATGAATTTGACACTGAGAGAACAACACATAGAATCAAATAACCAGAGTTATTTTTTGGAAAATTAAATGACAAACAGCCAAATTTACCTAAACAAAGTTTGTGAATATCCAAATTGGTAAAAGCAGAAATGATAAAACCTTGATTAAGGCAGATTTCAACAGGATATAATCATTAAAGAGTCTTTTAAAATGGTATATTCAAGGGATGGCAAGATGACTCAGCAAGTAAAACACTTGACATGGAAGCCTGAGGACCTGAGTTTGATGCTCTTCTAGACATACATAAAGTTCGAAGAAGAAAATCAGTTCCACAGAGTTGTCCTCTGACTTCCCACACAGACTATAATCAAGTTTGGTTAATTTCTGGATGATCATACACAAATCAATGTAGTGCATAAGTGGTTTAAAAGATAGAAATTTCATGATCATCTCAATGTAAGCAGAAGATGACTTCAGCAAATTTTAATACCTTTCATGATAAAATTTCTGAAGAAATTAAGAGTAGAAGGAACATCTCAATATAATACATGATAAACCAATAGTCATACTAAAAGGGGAAAATTTTAAAGTAATGCCTATAAAATGCTGGATGAATCCAGAATCCCCACATTTTCTGGTTTTACTAAATATACTCCTTGACATTTTAGTTAGCACAATGAAATCATAAAAAATTAAAACAAATACAAATAATGATAGAAGTCAAACAATCCCTATTTTCAGATGACATACTCTATCCTTAAAAGAGACTAACAATTCCAGCAGGAAACTAAGAATATCAAATAAAAACTGTCAGCCAAGTTGAATAATACGAAATCAACCCTCAAAATCAGTAATTTTCTATATACAAATTTAAAACTTACTGATAAAAAATTAGAGAAAAACCTTTCAGAAAATTGTCAGGAAGTATATTTTTCTTGGTGTCTGTACTTAAACATCTGGGTATACAGTATTGCTTAGCACTGTCCTAAACCTTATTCAACACTAACATCTTGGTGTTACTTAAATATTAAAGCTAATTTTATACTATTTTGAAGCTGAATAATTATATATGTTGAACACTTTCAGTCAAGTAAGAATTATCATACTTCTGAAATGCAAACCAATTATATTCAAACAAGGAGTTGAAAGGCCTGTATAATGAAAACATAAAAACACTAAAGAAAGAAGCTGAAGACATTATAAGATGAAAATGTGGGAACAGAAGTGGAGGAAATGGGACAGAAAGTACATTAGAACTTGAAGACAAGGTTGAAGAAAGGGATTCAAGCATCCTGTCATTTTGAGTGGTATGATCCCAATGGGAACACTGAACCTCACTGCTGTCCTTGGAGGATACAGTAGACAGCACATGGCACAGGTGTGCTATGATAGTCCAGGGATGGAGCATCACTCACATCCAGAGGTGACTCCGTTGCATGCTGACCAACCCCCATGGCACCTGCTTCTTGTGGAGTCTCCTGTCAGGAATTCTATCTGCATATCCAATTCACCATTTATTTTTTAATAATAATGTAAATCTCAATGTCAAGGGTGGACTATCTCCTTAAGCGTTTTGGTCAAGGAATCACCTCAAAATAGATGACAACATAAATAAATGCTGAGGACAACATAAACAATGTTGGTGGGGCACAGACAAATTAAGCTGAAAATGGGCTGGAAGCTTCCTTTAACTGGCTATCTTTCATAGTTTCAGAAGGTGCTAAGAAGGCTGTTGCTGGTGAATTGTTATCAAAAAAGTGTTCCTCAACTGTAGAAACTGTATTCAACAATACTAATTGGCTAGGTACCGTATGCCTACTATTGCCTAGTTCACTACGGTGATATCTAATCATTTTTGCATTGAATTTGGGACCAACTCCATATGAGGCATTTCAGGTCTATTACTGTTAACCTAGTCAGAAACTTGCAGCTGAGAATGGTATATGCTGTAATTAGAAAGCCACTGATACTGTTTTCCTAATGGACATGATCTACTCGCCAAAGTCTTTCAAATAACTATGCTTGTGCCCACAGATTAGTGCTGTTGTAAGCTTTGTTCATACTATGCTTTGTTTTTCATTAGTCAACAATAACTACAAACACTCATAAAAGTTTTAAGTGCTAAGAATTAATGGGTGTTGAATAATCAGACATAAATGGAATATCTAAGTTACCTCTTTATGACTCACAGTTCTCTTGTAGAAGAAGAGGCAGACAGAATGTAAGAACAAGAAAAAGGTTGGAAGTAGGTTTGTGTGACTGATTTCTGGGCACAAAATGGCAATTGCACCCTTGAACTCACAGCAGAAGTGATTACCTGCACTAGATCTGAGAAAAGACTGAGCCCATCGATGTTCTGTCATACTAAAGGGGAGGAGATCATGGGGCACTGTCACACCCTAAGTATGTATAGCTAAGGGCTGATAGAGGTGGGATATCATTTTCTTCAGTGGTATAGCCACTGGTAAACTGTCCCTACTCCTATAAACAAACCTTCACTAATTCTCCTGTAAACAACACTCATGAAAACCACTGAGTTTTTTTTTTTTTTTGGTCTTTTAGAGACAGGGTCTCCCTGTAGCCCCAGCTGTCCTGGAACTCACTCTGTAGACCAGGCTGGCCTTGAACTCACAAAGACCCGCCTGCCTCTGCCTCCCAAGTGCTAGGATTAAAGGCATGCGCCACCATGCCTGTAAACCACTGGGTTCTTAAAAATGAAAGTAAATGGGAAATCAAAATGGGGACTAGTTGGGGGTAAGAAGGAAGAGATAACTAAGAAGGGCACAACATATTTAATGTGAATTAAATGTGAACAAATACATTAAATATATATATGAAAATATCATGAGAAAAACTTTATGTATTTTATATATGCCAACAAAACATTAAAAAATCTTATCTGTAGCTGGTGTAGAGAACAATAGTCTGCAGAGTGCCAATTCTTGGACAAGATTCCTATATTAAACTCCACCCACTCAGGGTTCAGGAAACAATATGAAAGAGTGGGCTGAAAGATTCTAAGAGCCAGGGAAGAGGCACATGACCATAAAGAAATACAGTCCTATAGGCTTCTGGGACCTTGCTCATATGAACCCACAGAAACTGTGACAACATGTATAAGACCGATGCAAACTCAAGGAGACAAAAACCCAGCACAGAACAGTAGAAATGGGAAGGAAGCCCAAACTTAATCAAAGAATTATTGGTGTCTGAATACTACTGGGGGAAGAAGAGCTTAAGTTCTCAGTGGAGGCAATCTGGATAGGCTGTATAAACCCCAGTGGATTAACTTGTACTGAGGGTTGTCTGGGGACAACAGCTAAACATAATGTGCCTTGACACTGATGACAGAATGAATTATATTCTGGAGGAATGTGGGGAGATGTGAGAGTGTGCCAATGGGGTAGGAAGTGTAGAGATTATTGGGGTTTTCTCTATAAAATGCACAAAATACAATAAAATGTGTTAGCTTTATAAAAATTAAAATAATTTCATTTTAAGTTTTCATTGAGCTTTTGTACATTTCGTTCAGCAGTTTTCCTAGTCAAATTTGACACCTCCACCCATTATCTATGCCCCCAACCTCCTATTGGAATGCATACATTGGACCATCCATGTTAATTTTGGTTTGCTTAACTAGAAATATAAGATTCCATATTTAGTGTATAGTAAGAAATCTAATTTGTCTAGAGATATGACAGAGACAGCATTTTTCTCCAGTGATGTGTATTTGGCTGAGCTTATGAGCTTACAGTGCCATCTTTGAGTTCACTCTCATTGAGAGGGATTTAAATCCTATTAGATAGCGGTTGACTTTCCCCCAGATAACAGTGCCACTACTGCACCAATAGAGATAGTTAGCTGTGCATATCATTATGATTATTAGTCTTTAAGGCTGGCTTGGGCCATTGATTGATTTTCTTTCTTAGCAGTGTGGATATTCTCATCAAGCATTATGAGAGTGTAACTTCAGGTAGAAGGCTTCCAGGTCATTTCCTGCTAGATGGCCCCATTTTAGTTTCTGAAGTATGTCCTGTCTTCAGCAGTAGGATCTTATTTTTTTTTAAATGTTAAAGATATATTTAAAATGATTTGATATAAGTTTTTTATACAAGTTTCAAGTATTATATATCACTCTGTTGACATGTACAATATTTGTGTTTATAACTTTAAAAATTAAAAAAAAACAGATTTCGTAAAGATGCTCTTTTCTCTCACAAGTAATATTGTTTTTTTTTCTTTTTTAAATTAATATATATATATATATATATATTATATATAATATATAATATATTACAATCTAGAACCGTGTCCCCCCATCTCCCCCAACCCCACCAGAGCCATGCATTCTGCACAAACATGCTTTTACATCTCTTTCTCGCCATTTCTCAATGTTCTCCATGTGGAAGTTGACTATTCTGAGCAGAAGTTTCATTGTTTCAGTCAGTCTTTGATGCAGCAGTCTTTTCTGTTGATGCTGTTGTGTTGCTTCTACCTGTTGGGAGCTGCGAAGTGCTGCGCCTCAAAGATGCGACCGGTTTCCGGCCTCCCACCCCACGGGGTGGGCTCTCCATTCATTAAACATGTCCTTATTTGGTTTGGCCTTGCTGAAGCCCTCTGTTCCACATAGAGATATCTGTATCTTGAGACCCAGTGGTGGAAGTTGATTGGTGTGACATGCTTATAGGTGGTGAACCGGAAGGACAGAGAAGAGAGCGAGTAAGGATACCCCGAATAAACTGCTCTAGGAAGATCGCTCTCGTGTCACGTCTTCTTTCTGCTGGACGAACATGGGACGGACAGAGTGGTGGCCCACTACGGGGAACACGTCCTCCTTCTATCAGAACTCTGCAGTCAGGGTGACATAGCGCCGTAAGTTCCCAGGTAAGGCTGGGACGATAAAGGTCGCGGTGTGCGACAAGTCAAAGACCGCGTGTAAAGCGGCAAGGATAAATTCGCTGTTTGGCGATCAAAAGTGAAAGCTCGTGGATTTGCGAGCCAAGATCAGTAGCTGTTTGGGAATCAAAAGTGAAAGCTCGTGGATTTGGAGCCAAGATCAGTAGCTGTTTGGCGAATCAAAAGTGAAAGCTCGTGAGATTTGGAGCCAAGATCAGTAGATGGAAGTATATCTACTTCTTGCTGGGAGTCTGTTTTTAGTTTTCTTTTCTGGGTAATCTTTTCTCAGTATTCTGCAGGGCATGTCCCAAAGGAGTTAACAATGGGGAACTCACCGACCCACCCAATTTTTTATGCCCTCAAAGACTGCTTAAGGCAAAGGGGCTAAAACTTAAAAAAGGAAACATTGATTAATTTTTGACAGAATGTGATCTTATTGCCCCCTGGTTCTTAGTGTCAGGGAGTTTACAGTAACACAGCTGGATAAATGGGGGAGAGATCTTGATTTTGCGTGGGAGCAAGGCAGCTTAAAGCTGGTATCCGCCCAATATGGAGGCTGGTGCGTGCCTGTTGGGGGATCAAAAGTGCTGTCCAGCATTGGAAAAGGGCAGGCAGCCTTGGAGCAGTGTTCACCATATTGCCTTGAAGCTTGGGCAGCCCGGAAAAAAAAAAAAAAAAAAAAAAAAAAAAAGAATTTTTGATTTTTTTTTTTTTTTTTTTAATTTTTTTAAATTTGGACAATAATAATAATTCTCTGCTGATTCGACATCAGTGGCGTGAAGGAAAGGAAAAAGGATATGTAAATGGAAGGATATACTTACAGGACAGTGGAATGGACCGGACCCAGTCCTGGTCTGGGCGAGAGGCTCTGTTGTGTTTTTCCACAGAATCGAACTGACCCCGTGTGGGTGCCAGAAAGACTCACCAGAAAGTGTAACAAAACTTCTCAGGAGGAAGATTCCCTTGCTGAGCTGCTGTCGCTGATCCTGAGCTGGTAACACCAACCCGGATGGATCCGCGATGGGGGATACTGTCGGTGTTCCGAGACCAATGCCAGTTCGCCATGATGCTAAGCTTTTCCCTCCCTTTTTAGTACTAATTCATCTTGGGATGACCCTATTTGCCCTTAGATAGTAGAAATAGCCGTATTAATGAAAATAGAAGTTTTGCATTAAGTGGTAGTCCCATATTTTCTTAAGTTTAGAAATCGCGACAAAATTTCCAACATGGTGTTTCAGATGTATAATCAGATAGCGGCTTGGTTTGATTTGCCAGAGGATTCCTATGGACCCTGTCATTCTGCCAATGCCTCTTGGATTAGTGGATGGTGGCCAGCTAAGCATGGGGAAGAACAAGCACCCCGCCAACCTAAATATGCTCCACATTGTTTGGGCATTAATTGGGGGAAATTCTGGCCTTGGCCTTAAATAACTTGTCCTCCAATGTTGCCCAGGCCCTGGACACTCAGCTACATATCAACATCCTCCTGAAAGGAGGACTGATGATTGTTAATCAACGATATATTGTGGCAAATAGCACAATTAGGATGTGAATTTAATCATTCAGGCCTCTGTGTAACTAGTATTCAGTATAATAACTTTTCCCATGCTGCAAATCTATCTAAAAAACTTTCTAGCTATCTTCTAGGAAACTGGTCTGAGCAGTTTGAATGATTGGTGACCCAACTAAGAGTGGAAATAGTGACAGTGAATTCAACGCGAGTGGACCTGGACCTTGCCATCGGACTGTCATCCTGGATCTCAACAGCCATGAATCATCTCAAGGAATGGGCGGGATTGGGATCCTTGGCATGTGTAATGTTGTTTGTATCTTTCCTCTTCCTGTGGTGTCTTTGTAAAATGAGAGTATCTTGACAGCGGAACATGGATTTACTAGCACAGGCTTTTGCTGCCATTGAAGATGAACATTCCCCACAAGCTTGGCTCTCAATTATTCAAAAATCTTAAAGGTTGTGTCACCCCTGAATGTCTTCACGATCCTACTCAGAGACGGGCAACTTTCCTTCTACCTAAGGCATGGAACCCTCAGGGCGATGGGGTATCCTATGACGGGTTTAATGGAGGAATGATCCTAAGACAGGGGGCATTGTTGAATTCAGCCATCTGCGGCCTCGAGACCATGCTCTATTAAAACAAAAAGGGGGAACTGTTGGGAGCTGCAAAGTGCCACGCCTCAAAGATGGTGCCAGTTTCTGCCTCCCACCCCCACGGGGATGAGCGCTCCATGCAGTAAACATGTCCTTATTTGGTTTGGCCTTGCTGAAGCCCTCTGTTCCGCATAGAGATATCCTATCCTTGAGACCCACGTGGTGGAAGTTGATTGGTTGTGACATGCCTTATAGGTGATGAACCGGGAAGGGAAAGAGAGAGAGCGGATATAAGGATACCCGAATAAACTGCTCGAGGAAGATCGCTCTCGTGTCGTGTCTTCTTTCGCTGGATGAAGGGGGTCGCGACGGCTTCCAATATGCATCACTCCCAACTGCTTTGGACAAAAGCTCAAGAAGTTATGCACAAGAAATATTTACAACTAGGTAATTGGCACTAGCATCCACAGATGAGGGATACCATTCGTCGTTTGTTTTTCTGGGACTGTGTTACTTCACTCAGCATGATGTCCTCTAGCTCCAGCCATTTTCCTGCAAAGCTCATGATGTCATCTTTCTTTACTGTTGCATAGAACTCCATTGTGTAGATGTACCACATTTTCTCTATGTACTCTATGTCAGCTGAGGGGCATTTGGGTTGGTTCCAGCTCCTTGCTATTGTGAAGAGAGCTGAAATAAACATGGCTGTGCATGTATCTCTGTGGTTTGTTGAGTCTTGTGGGTATATTTCCAGGAGTGGTATGTCTGGGTCTGGTGGCAAGTTCATTTTTAGTCTTCCAAGGGTTCTCCACACTGCTTTCCATAGTGGCTGTATGAGTTTACATTCCCACCAGCAGTGGATGATTGTTCCCCTTTCCCCACAACCTCTCCAGCACTTGGTATCATTTGTTTTCTTGATCCTAGCCAGTCTTATTGGAGTAAGATGATATCTTAAAGTGCTTTTGATTTGCATTATCTTAATGATTAGTGATGTTGAAAACTTCTTAAGGTGATTCTCAGCCATCTCTAATTCCTCACTAGTTTCTGAAGTATGTCCTGTCTTCAGCAGTAGGATCTTATTTTCTAATGAGAGTGGTTAGTGAGACTGATCCAAGAGACTCTCAAATAAAGCAGGTTATTGCCAAAATTCTTGGTTATCTCCCCAAATAATTATTTTTAGCTTAAATTAGTCTTAAAAAAGAAGGAAATTCCAACACATTCTTGAAGACATTATACTAAGTTAAATAAGCCTGTCCTTCAAAGATAGTATATGAGGCATGTAAAATCATCAAAATTCATAGAAACAGAAGTTAGAATGGTAGTTGTCATGATCTGGTAACAAGAGAGGTAGAGTTCTTATTTAATTGTTAAAGAGTTGTTATCTGTAAGATGAGAAACTTTGGAGCTGATAGTATAACAATGTGAGTAGATTTAAAGTTACTGGATTATACCCTTAAAATGGATCAAATAGTAAACTTTTATTATGTCAAAAATAATTCTTATCCAGACCTAATGTGAAACTAAGAAGTAAAAAATTTGCCTTGCATGTGCAAAGACCTGGTTTCCATTACCTGCATCATAAAATTTGTAAAAAAAATCTTACATAACCTGGAGTGTCTGTACACATATTTATATTATTTTATTCTTCTCCTTGTTTTGGAACCAAGTCAAATGAAATGCATAATGCTAGTATTTGCCAATTTCACTTTTCTGCAAACTCTTAGTATAATTGGTAGAAGGTTATCTCCAAGTTATTTTCCAGCTACAGATCTGCTAATTGGAATAATTAACAAGTCAAGGTCCCTGCCTCTTGCAAGGTCTAGAATTGTACTTCTAGTATGGGTTATTCCTTGCCACATGGAACTAAAAATAATTTTACATATGTCTAAATGTTTCAGAGTCTTCCTACTAAGTATTTATTGGAGACATTGCCTACAGCTAGCTTTTTTACAAATGGTAATTCATATATCTTATTCCAATTAGGCAGATGAAACCAAAAACAAAACTGGGAGACTTACAAACAATAAACGTTTATGTCTTAGAATTCTGTAATCTAGGAACTTATGTAAATATACAGGCAGATTCAGTGTCTAGAGGTGGGGACTTTTCCTGTGCAATGCATAAGATCTTCTCAAAGTGTACTTGTTTGATGGAAGGGGCTAGTCACCTTTCTTCAGTCTTTTGACACAAATGTACTAAACTAAGCTTGGATTCTCTACCCCCATATTCTAGACGCATTTTGTAATTTGTCATATCTATATGCTACCTATTTCAATTTTTTCTAACCCAGTCTTCTCAATAATATGGCACCTGGCTTTTAAACATATTAATTGTTTCATATCTGGTTATTTATATAATGAGGGGTTGCGACTCAAATTGATATTATTTGTATCCCCTAGGGATTTTTTATAATAAGTAACATTTAGCTACTGCATCCTGGCATATACTAGACAACTTCTATATGTTTGTGTTATCCATAGCAACTCCCTTTGAGTCTAGTATGTTGGGTGTGGAACCTGCCCTGGGATATGGTTACCCAATCAGGCTGTCCCACCCTTAGTGAAAACTGGCTCTAACATTCACAACAACTATCAGATGTTAATAGATCTTGAACTAGCTATGGGAGTTCATGCTCAATTGCTCCCAATTTCTTGCTCAGATTTTGTCTGGGTTGAGCTTGACCAGGTTTTTTGCATGCTGTCATAATAGCTGTGAGTTCATAGGTACATCTGCCCTGCTGTTTGGAAAAGTTTCATTGTAATCATCCACCACCCCACCTCGAACTCATATCTTTCGGCACACACTTTTATGAAAATTCCTATTCTGAGATATTATTAAAAATATATTTTATTATTTTTATTTTATTTTTATGGTGCTGTTATTAATGTTTTGTGTATTTTAAACATCATTTCTCAGTTCAGTTTAGGCATATTCCCCTTCCCCTTCCCCCCAATACACCCAAGATCATGCACTCTGCTGTACTCTCCAGCGTCTTTCTCTCAGTCCTTTCTTATGTTTGGAATTCACATTTTCCTCCTATAATTTTATATTACTCTAAAATATGAATGCATACTTTCCACTCATATACAGTAATTATAGAATCTGAAAGTAAGTGGTGGATCAATTCTAGAGCCTGTTAAGAGATTTACATTGTGACAACATAGTTGTTTTCAGATAAACAGAAATATAACAATAATGTTGTTCAGCTTGCCTTTCATCTGGGGATTTGGTGTTAGTATCCACAAATGAGGGAGACCATTTGCCTCTTGTTTTTCTGGGACTGTGTTACTTCACTTAGCATATTGGCTTCAAGTTCCATCCATTTACCTGCACAGTAGAGGTACCATATTTTTGTCATCCATTCATCAGTTGAGGGCCATTTGGGTCGATTCCAGATCTTCACTATTGTGAAGAGAGCTGCAAAAATATGTATGTGCATGTATCTTTACAGTAGGATGAGTCTTGTGGGTATATAACCAGGAGTGGTATGGCTGGATCAAGTGGTAGGCTACTTTTGAGTCTTTTAAGGGTTCTCCACACTGCTTTCTATAATGGGTTGTACCCGTTTACACTCCCACTAGCAGTGGATGAGGGTTCCCCTTTCCCCACAGCCTCTCCAGCATTTGGTATCTTTTGTCTTCTTGATCTTAGCCGGTTGTATCAGAGTGAGATCATGTTTGAGAGTGGTTTTAATTTGTATTCCTTAATTATTAATGATGTTGAACACCTTCTTTTTAAAATTTTATTTATTTTTGTATGTGTATGAATGTACTGTCTGCATGCAGGTCTGTGCACCCATGTCGTGCAATGCTGAAGAGGACAGAAGAGAGTTTCAGATTCTCCTGCAACTGGAGTTCCCCTGGAATTGGAGTTACAGATGGTTCTTAGCCGCCATGTGGGTGCTGGGGATCAAACCCGGGTCCTCTGCAAGAGCAGCCAGTGCTCTTAACCACTAGACTATCTCTCCAGCCCCCTGAACACTTTCTTAGATGTTTCTCATCCATCTTTACTCACTCACTGGTGAAGTCTCTGTTTAGCTCCTTACTCCATCTTTTGAGTAGGTCATCTGTTTTCTTCTTTGTTTATTGAGTAGTCTATATATTCTTGATGTTAATGCTCTGTCAGATGAATCACTGGTGATGATTTCTTCCCATTCTGCGGGATTTCTCTTCACTTCCTTGATTGTTTCTTTAGCAATACAAAAGCTTTTCAGTTTGATGAGTTCCCATTTGTCAACTGTTGACCTTATTTCCTGGGCAGCTGCTGTCTGATTTAGAAAGTCTTTTCCTACGCCTAAGTCTTGTAGGTTGTTGCCAATTTTTTTTTTCTATCACCTTCAGGGTTTTGGGTTTCAGGTTGAGATCTTTGGTCCACATGGAGTTGATTTTTGTACAGGATGGGAGGTAAGGGTTTAATTTTGTTCTTCTGCAAATTGTGCTCCAGTTTTGCCAGCACCACTTGCCAAAGAGGCTATCCTTCCTCCATTGAGTATTTTTTTGCCCCTTTGTCGAATGTGAGGTAGCTGAAATTGTATGAGCTCAAGTTTGGATTTTCAATTTTGTTCCATTAGTCAATGCGTCTGTATATGTGCCAGTAACAGGTTGACTATATGACTATGGTCCTGGAATATAGCTTCAAGTCTGGTAGAGCAATCACCCTTGTATTGCATTTTTCACTCAGGATTGCTTTAACTATACAAGGTCTTTCGTTTTTCCATATGAATTTAAGGATATTTTTTTTCCAAGTCTGTAAAAAAGCTCATGGGGATTTTGAGTGTGATTGCACTGAATCTGTATATCAATTTGGGTAAAATGGACATTTTTACCATATTATTGATTTTCCAATCCATGAAAATGGGAAACCTTTCCATCCTTCGGTGTCATTTTCAATCTCCTTCTTTAGGAGTATAAAACTTTTGTTGTAGAGATCTTTGGTATCTTTGGTTAGGTTTGTTCCCAGGTATTCTATTATTTTTGAGGCTATTGTGAGTGGGAAGTTCTTCTTATATTCCTTCTCCAATTGTTTGTTGTTGGTGTAAAGAAAGGCTACTGATTTTTCCAGATTAATTTTGTATTCTGCCACTTTAGTGAAACTTTTTTTTTTATTTAACATTTTTTTATTGATGCTTTGTGCATTTCATACATCATTTTCCAATTCAGTTCAGGCATATTTCCCTTTCCTTTCCCCCCCACCCCCACCACAACCGAGATCATGCATTCTGCCATAACTGTCCTGCATATTTCTCTCAGTTTTTATTTTTTCCATTTTTTAGCTATAAGGGATAATCCATGAATACAAGCATCCTTCATGTAAAACCAATTTGCAGGCTGTTGTGCCGAAACCCACACAGCCCCACCTTCCAGCGTGTGGGGAGGGGTTGTAGGTTCAATCAGGTTGATCAAATGAGGGTCCAGACTACATTACTGTAGTTTCACCATTCGCCCCAATCGCAGCCCTTACAGTCTACCACGCCCCCTCTTCCGCAGATTATTCCCTGGGCTTAGAAAAGGGGCACAGGTTGATGAGAAGCAGAACAGTTCTCCTGGAGCTGTTGTCTTGGACTCTGGTCAATTCTGGCTTTTCCTTTCATGGGCTGACAGTTTGTCCAGTAATAACCTTTCGATCCTACTAATGAAGCACAAGCAATTAGATATATAGGTATTTAAACAGCATTAATAGTTATGGTAGGTTACTTTGGTATAGACACATATGTTTAGATGATATGTTGATCCATGAATTACATTTTTTCCTGTTAAATATGACAGAGTCTTACTGTGGCTTATGAGATCTCCTAACCTGTAGAGGATGTAAGCTTGTGGCATCAGCCATGGGTTATTCCTCCAAGGAGAGAGCCAAAAGCCAATTAGATTTGGGATAAACAGGCATATGGCTGCCTCTGCTGCACAGTATTTCCAGGCAGGTGAGGTGTAGCTGGTGTTGATGGTGGAGTCTTGCTTGACTCAAGGAGACCCATATTTGCTTTATTGGTTTAGTGGCTTTTGGTAACACTCTCTGGTGTTCCAGAGGCCATCTGTACACTTGCATGTGTGGTCTCAATACATCTTTCCCATGTTAATGTCAGGTCTTCAGCAGCAGGGCCTTATTGCCTCTCTTCTTGCAGGTATCCCAGTTTAGAGGCAAGGAGCCTTTACCTTTTGTGGGGCCTTAGATACCCTGGCCAACATCTCCCTGGTAGAATAGTGAAACTTTTGATCAGTACTAGAAGTTTTCTGGTTGAGTTTTTAGCATCCCTTAGTTAAACTATCATATCATCTGCAAAATGGATAACTTAAATTCTTCTTTTCAGATTAGTACTTATTTAATTTCCTTCTCTTGTCTTATTGCCCTAGCGAGCATTTCAAGCACTATGTTAAAGAGGAGTGTTGATTAAGGGGCAGCCTCACCAGGTTTCTGCCTTTAAGGGAACTGTTTCCAATTTTTCTCCATTTAGGACAGTGCTGGCAGAGGGTTTGTTATATATGGCTTTAATCATGTTGAGGAATGTTCCCTTCAGTCCAACTGCCTCTAAGACTTTAAACATTAAAGGATGTTGGATCTTGTCAAAGTCTTTTTCTGCATCAATTGAGATGGTCATGTGGATTTTGTCTTTCAAGCCATTTATGTATTTTATGATATTTATTGATATACATATGTTGAACCATCCCTGTATCTCTGGTATGAATCCAACGTGGTCATGATGGATGATGTTTTTGTTGTGGGTCTGTAAGCGATTTGCAAGTATTTTGTTGAGAATTTTTGCATCTATGTTCATTGATGAGATGAGCCTATAGCTTTCTTTTTGGGTTGTATATTTGCTTGGTTTGGGTATTAGAGGAAGGAAATAGGGAAAATTCCCTCTGTTTTTATCCTTCTGAGCAGATTCAGTAGTAATGGTTGTAGGACCTCTTTAAATGTTTTATAGAATTCTAATGTGAATCCATCTGGGCACATGCTTTTCTTAGTTGGCAGTTTTTTTATTACATCTTCAATTTCCTCAAATATTGTGGGTCTGTTTAAACTGTCAATCTCTTCTTGTTTAAGCTTTGTTGGTTCCCAGGATTTCAAATATTTATCCATTTCTCTCGGGTTTTCAAATTTAGTGGAGTAGAGATTTTTAAAGTACTCCCATATGACTGTCTGGATCCTTTTTTTGTCTGTTGTGATATTTCCCCTGTCATCACAAATACTATTGATTTGGAGTTGCTCTTTCATTCTTTATTTTTTTATTTATTTATTTTTTTGGTTAACTGGACTAGAGGACTTTCTATTTTGTTTATCTTTTCAGAGAAACAGAGAACAACAAATAGACAGGACCATAAAAAACTCCTCATGCCATATAATTGTTAAAACACTAGATGTTCAAAACAAAGACAAAATACTGAAAGCCACAAGAGAAAACAAGTTATATATAAGGGGGAACCCATGAAAATCACACCTGACATCTCAGTCAAAACTATGAAAGCTAGAAGAATGTGGACCAAAGTATCCCCTGTGCTAAATGACTTTAGATGCCATCCCAGGCTACTATACTCAGCAAAAATGTCAGTTATGGTTGGAGGAGAAAGAAAATTCTTTCACAACATGAGCAGGATGAAAGGATACATGTCCAAGTAAACAGCACTTCAGAAAATCCTCGAAGAAATCCAAAGAACAGAGGAAAGGAACAACTATCCCTAAGCAATTAAAGAGAGAAATCAACAAAAGCATAACAAAGTTAATACAAATCTAGGCCTAGAATACAAATAAAAGACAAGGTGAAAGGAAGCAATACACATCTCTCAATAATAACTTTAATACCAATTTGCTAAACTACCAAATCAAAAGACATGGACTAGGAGAACAGATTAGGAAACAGAATCCTTCTATATGCTGTCTACAAGAAACTGATCTGGGGGCTGAAGAGATGGTTTAGTAGTTAAGAGCACCAACTGCTCTTGCAGAGGACCCGGGTTCAATCCCCCACACCCACATGGTGGCTGAGAATCGTCTGTAACTCCAATTCCTGGAGAATTCCAGTTCTAGGGGAATCCGAGACCCTCTTCTGACCTCCACAGCATTGTATGACACAGGTGCACAAACCTACATGCAGACAGTACACTCATACACATACAAAAATGAATAAAATTTAAAAAAGAAACTGATCTCACCCTCAAAGACAGATACCACCTTAGAGTGAAATGATGGAAAAAACATTCTAAGTGAATGGTACCAAGAAACAAGCCAGAGTGACTATTCTTTTTTTAATTTTTTAAATTTTTTTTAAATTTTATTTAGTTTTGTATGTGTATGAATGTATTGTCTGCATGTAGGTATGTGCACCTGTGTTGTGCAATGCCATGGAGGTCAGAAGAGGGTCTCAGATTCCCCTGGAACTTGAGTTCTCCTGGAATTGGAGTTACAGAAGGTTCTTATCCGCCATGTGGGTGCTGGGGATTGAACCCAGGTCCGCTGCAAGAGCAGTCGGTGCTCTTAACCGCTAGCCTATCTCTCCAGCCCCCAGAGTGACTATTCTAATATCAGACAAATAGATCTCAAAGTAAAACTAATCACAAGAGACAAAGAGGGCCATTATATCCTTGTCAAAGGAACAAGTACCTATGAAGACTTCATAATCCTAAATGTCTATGCACCAAACTCTGGTGCACCTAACTTTATATAGACTACTCTGCAGGACCTCAAGACACAGGATAATCCTAACACACTAATAGTGGGGCACTTCAACACACCACTGAGACCCTTGGATAGATCAACAGGACAAAATAAATAAAAGAGACATCAGAACTGAACAATACAATACACCAAATGGACCTCACAGACATCTACGGAATATTCTACCCAAACACCAGAGAATATACTTTATACTCAGCACTTCATGGAATATTCTCCAAAATCGACCACATACTAGAGCACAAAAGAAATCTCAACAAATACAATGATTGAAATTATTCCATATATTCTATCAGACGACAGTGCAATAAAGCTCAATATGAACACCAGAATAAACCAAACTAGGTACAAGAACATATGGAGGCTAAAAAACACAATCCTGACCAATGAATGGGACAGGGAAGAAATAAAGAGTGAAATAAACGTATTCATGGAACTGAATGACAAAGATAACACAACACAACAAAACTTGTGGGATACTTTAAAATCCGTCTTGAGAGGGAAACTTTTTTTGGTGTTTTTGAGACAAGGTCTCCCTATAGCCCCAGCTGTCCTGGAACTCACTCTGTAGACCACAGGCTCGCCTTGAACTCACAAAGATCTGCCTGCCTCTGCTTCGCGAGTGCTAGGATTAAAGGCATGCACCACCATGCCCGGATTTGAGAGGGAAATTTATAGACCTAAGTGACCATATTAGAAAAACAGAAAGGGAACACATAAATGATCTAACACTGAAGCTAAAAACACTTTAGAGACAACAACAAATGAACAAAGCAAACAATACATAGAATCAATGAATCTAAAAGCAGATTCTCTGAAAAGATAAAATACACAGACCTCTAGTCCAGTTAACCAAAAGAGAGAAAGACCAACTCTAAATCAATTGTATTCATGATGAAAGGGGAAACATCACAACAAAGTAAAGATCCAGACAATCATACAGGAATCATTCAAAAGTATATACTCCACTAAATTTGAAAACCTAAGAGAAATGGATGACTGTTTGAATTCTTGGGAACCAATAATGCTGAAACGAGAAGACATTGACAGTTTAAACAGACCCATAATATTTGAGGAAATCAAGAATGTAATGAAAAACCTCCTAACTAAAAAAAGCCTGGGACCAGATGGATTCAAAGCAGAATTCTATAAAACATTTAAAGAGGTCCTACAACCATTACTGCTCAATCTGTTCAGAAGGATACAAACAGAGGGAATTCTCCCAAATTCTATCTATGAAGCCAGCATCACCCTAATACCAAAACCAAGCAATAATACAACCAAAAAAGAAAGCTATAGACCCATCTCATTAAGGAACATAGATGCAAAAATTATCAAGAAGATACTTGGAAATTGCATAGAGACCTACATCAAAAAGATCATCCATCCTGATCAAGTTGGATTCATAGCAGAGATACAGGGATGGTTCAACACATGTAAATCAATAAATATCATAAAACACATAAAAATGGTGAAAGACAAAAACCACATATCATCTCAATTGATACAGAAAAAGCCTTTGACAAGATCCAGCATCCCTTCATGTTTAAAATCCTAGTGGAAATCAGACTGAAGGGAACATTCTTCAAGATGATAAAAGCCATATATAGCAAACCCATTATCCCTAATGTAGAAAAATTGGAACTATTTCCCTTAAAGTCATGAACCTGCCAAGGCTGCCCCTTATCGCCGCTCCTTTGTAACATAGTGCTTGATAAGCTTGCTAGGGCAATAAGACAAGAGAAGGAAATTAAAGGAGAACTAATCAGAAAAGAAGAAGTTAAGCTACCCCTTTTTGCAGATGATATGATAGTTTACTTAAGGGATGCTAAAAACTCCAACAGAAAACTTCTAGATATGATTAAGAATTTCAGTAAAGTGGCAGGATACAAATTTAACCAAGAAAAATCAGAAGCCTTTCTTTATACCAATAATAAACAAGAGGAAAAGGAATATAAATAGACCTTCCCACTCACAATAGCCTCAAAATTAATAAAATACCTGGAACAAACCTAAACAAATATACCAACAATCTCTACAACAAAAAAATTTAAACCCCTGAAGAAGGAGATTGAAAATGACATCAAAAATGGAAAGATCCCCCGTGCCCATGGATTAGAAAAATTAAAATAGTAAAAATGTCCATTTTACCCAAATTGATTTACAGATTCTTTGCCATCCCAATCAAAATCCCTGTGAGTTTCTTCACAGACTTGGAAAAAAATACTTATAATTCATATGGAAAAACAAATACCCCAAATAGCGAACGCAAACCTGAATGAAAAATGCAATACAGGGGGGATTGCTCTACCAGACTTCATAGTCATAAAGAAAGACTGGTATGGGCAAAAATGTCCCATTGACCAATGGAACAAAATTGACATTCCAAACTTGAGCTCATACAATTTCAGCCACCTTATATTTGACAAAGGAGCAAAAAAAACCTCAGTGGAGGAAGGATAGCATCTTCAGCAAATGATGCTGGCAAATATGTATCATAATTTGTAGAAGAACAATATTAAAACCCTACCTCTCACCCTGTACACATATCACCTCCAAGTAAATAAAAGATCTCAATGTAAAACCCAAAACCCTGAAGGTGATAGAAGAAAAAGTTGGTAACAACCTACAAGAAATGGGTGTAGGAAAAGACTTTCTAAATCAACAGCAGATGCCTAGGGAAAAAAGGTCAACAGTCAATAAATGGGACCTCATCAAACTCACAAGCTTCTGAACAGCTAAAGAAACAATCAAGGAAGTGAAGAGAAAACCCACTGATTGGGAGTAAATCTTCACCATTGATTCATCTGACAGAGCATTAATTTCTAGAATATATATACTACTCAAAAAAAAAAGAAGAAGAAAAACGACCTACTCAAAAAATGGTGCAAAGAACTGAACAGGGATTTCACCCAAAAGGAAGTAAAGATAGCTGAGAAACATCTTAAAAAGTGTTCAATGTCATTAATAATTAAGGAAATGAAAATTAAACTACTCTCAGATATCTCATGTCATTGTGCAATGTCTTTGAGTCACACATGACTGCATTCCACACGCTGTTCTTCCCTTCTTGGCTCAGCTCCAGGACTGCCCCCTGCCTGAAGGCCGACAGTCTCTGGGGTTAGCTCTGGCAAGGAGCGGGGGAGGAAAACCAGGAGATCACCTGTGGAAAATGAATGGTCTCATAGGCAGACAGCCAGGAGTATATTAACTCAGTTTTATTTCTGTCAGTGAGGTCTATATATTGAAGGCTACTGTGCTCTGGGCAAGGAAGTGGGGAGCAGGCAGAAGGGAAGGGTGTGCCAACTTGGCTCTAATGCGGGGGCTGCAGAGCTTCTGTTTGTGGAGGTGCTACATTTTGCTCAATGCTTCAAGGGCAGGGGCCATCTGGTCCTGGAACTTTGTAGAGATAGGCAAAGCAAGAAACATTGTAATATACTGAACCTTACTGCTACAGATAACTCACGGAGGCAACTGAATGCACACAGAGATATCAAATAACCAGAGATCTTACAGGACAGGTCTTAAAAATTCTTGCCTCAAGCCACACACAAAGTATCATTCCCACAGCCCCTCCTTCTTTTTTTTAATTAAATGGAGCAGTAATGTCTTCTAAAGGATCCCCTGGGACAGCCTGGCTATTGTGTGTGGGAAGGATCTGGGAGTGCCTCTTCCTCTTTCTCTTCTTTTCATCCACAAGTGACAACCTTGCCATCTTTTTGGTAGGCAGGGATGAATCTGACATTTCTGGCCAGAATCCAAACGGGTCTCGGACAATCCTGTGGGGAGATGCAAGCAAAGCCCCTCCCTGTTATAAACAGTGGATCAGGTCCTCTCCACAGATTGTTTAGGGTGTCTTTCCATCTTACAAGTATTTTAGGAACAATTATTGGTGTCTGCGAATGTTTTACTATGGCTGGACATTTTGAATCCCCATAAATGTTAAAGAGGTTTAGAGTTGCCAATGCCATGGCCAGCTGGATATTAGAAGGGTATTTCTCTGCCTTTTGTTTTAATAAATGGTTTTTTAAGACCTGATGGGTCCGTTCTATGATGCGTTGTCCCTGTGGATTATGAGGGATACCTGTATGTTGTGCAATATTCCATAATTTACAAAATGATTTAAAGTGAGAGCTAGCAAATGGTGGTCCATTGTCCATTTTAATCTGTTTGGGAATGCCCATGGTAGCAAAGGTAGAAAGGAGGTGGGCAGTGAGGTCCTTGGCTTTCTCTCCCATGTGTGCAGTAGCCCAAATAAATTTGGAATAAGTGTCCATGGTGACAAAGACATACTATTGTTTTCCAAAGGAAGCTATGTGTGTAACGTCAGTTTGCCAGAGAGCATTACCTTTCAACCCCCTAGGGTTAATCCCCAAAACCCGTAGTGCAGGCGTTTTAATTAGAGCAGAATAGGAGGAACAAGTTCTAAGGATTTGGTGAAGCTGGGTAGAGGGAATTATAGGAAAGCAAGCTCAGAGGCCCTTTATGTTAACATGGGTGATGGAGTGGAAATTTTCTGCTTCAGAGAGGGACACAACATAGATCCCTGTAGAGGAGAGTCGGTCTGTAAGAGAGTTGCCTTCAGAGAGAGGCCCTGGTAGGAGGCTGTGGGCATGGATGTGCTGTATGAAGAGAGGGTTGCTCCTATTCTGTAAGAGGGATGAAACAGCAATGAGAAGGGGGGAGGGGATTTTTTTCTAATTGGACAAAGGATCTGGATAGCCAGGACAGCAGATTGATCACATAGATACTGTCTGAGAAGAGATTAAGAGGCCTGTTGGTTTCTTTGAGAGATAGATAAACAGCATAGAGTTCCTTGTACTGTGAAGAATGGTCAGGGAGTGGGTGAAACAGGATCTGAGAGCCATGATCCAGGTTGTCATAAATGATGGCTGCAGCCGCTCTCTTCCCTCCATCTGTGAAAACAGATGCGGCCTGCCTTATAGGTGCATCTTGGAAAAGATGGGGGGAAGCCAGTTTAACAATGGGAGAGTGGAGACCCACCTGTCGTTAGGGTAGTGATTTTCTATCTGTCCTGGAAATCCTATGAGGCTTATGGCTATATGAACATTATTTCACATCAGCCACTGGATATCCAGGAAGGAGAAGGGTGTCACTATGATATCAGGAACCTTCCCCAGTGTTTTCAAGAAATGCTCCCTCCAATTTCTTATCATAGCTGCTAAAGAATCCATTTCAGTTAACAGTTGGGGAGTTCCCCCTATGGCAGTGTGCAGTCACTGTAGTACTCCCATGGATTGATAAAGAACCCCTATGAGCTTAGGGGTGGTGTTAAAAATAAGCAATTGTACAGGAAGGGTGGGTGTAAAACATGTTAAAGCCATGGTCTGGAGAGCTCAGTTGACTTCAACTAGAGTGTCTGAGGCTTCTGATGTGAGCTTTCACTTGGAAGCTGGGTTCCTGTTGCCTCACAGAAGATCAAAGAGAGGCTGTCGACAGCCATGTGCAGAGCTGCTTAAGATTTCCTAGGAAGGACTGAAGGGATGCTAGTGTGAGCATGAGAGGAAGGGAGATTATAGGTTTGAGTAGCCTCACTGCTGTGAGAGAAGTTTCAGTGCCTAGGAAATGAATTGGGGGAATCATTTGAACCTTAGCATAGTCTAATTTAAATACAAAAGCTTCTAAGGATGGTACAAGGCTGTCCTTTAAAGTTGCTGGGTCAGTTGATAATTTGTCTCAAACTAAAATGCCATCCATATAATGGAAGACTTGTAGAATTTGTTCCATGTGGGGCTTAAGTGATGCTGCTACCACCTCTTGGCAGAACATTGGGCTGTTGGCCTTGCCTTATGGCAGGATGGTCCACTAGTAACGAGTTGCTGGACCTGAGTTGTTAATTGCAGGGACTGAGAAAGCAAACCCATTGCAATCCTCAGCATGGAGGGGAATTGAAAAGAAACAGTCTTTAATATCTAAGGCTAGCAGAGGGGTGTTACCTGGGATAGCAGAGGCAAGGGGGAGACCCCTTTGCAGAGATCCCCATATATGCATAGGTCTGTTAATGGATCACAGGTCTTGTAAGAGATGCCTACCTCCTGTTGCCTTTTTTTTTTATGACAAACACAGGGGTGTTCCAGGGACTGCGAGATGGACTGCAAGATGGACGGATGTGTCCTGTTCTAGTTTGCCTTCAATTGCTGTGACAAAATACTCTGACCGACACCAACTTGTGGAGGAAAGGGTTTATTCAGCTTACATTTCCTGGGTCATAGTTCACCACTTAGGGAGCCCAAGGCAGGAACTCAGGGCAGGAACCTGGAGGCAGGAGCTGAAGCACAGGCCATGGAGGAATGTTGTTCACTGGCTTGCTCCCCTGGCTCATGCCCAGCCTGCATTCTTATACGATACACAACAACCTGCCCAGGGTGGCACCTCTCATTGTGGGCTGGACCCTCCCACACTGCTTGACAATTAAGACAATATTCCACAGATGTGGCCACAGGCCAATCCAATGGAGCCAATTCCCCAATTGAGGCTCCCTCAACCCAGGTGTGTCAAGTTGACACTAAAGGTATCCAGCACATATCCCAAAGAAAATTGCTCCCTGACTAAGTCTTGGAGAGCTTGTAACTTCTCCCCTGGTAAGGGTCACTGCTCAATCCAGACTAGATCATCTGACTTCCAGTCCAGATGATGGGGTGTATATTCTGCAGTGACCCTCAGTATTGGGGGGTACGTCTTGCTGAGATCATGGAGGCATTTTTCCCCAGTTAAATGGTCTGTCTGGGCATGGTTGGTCTCATTTGGAGTGGCAATAACCACATCCAAAGCCTCCAAAATGTCTCACCCTAGCAGACTGATGTTAGTGGGTGCTATTAATGGGCAAATTTGACCTGTGTTTCCATCAGGGTGCTCCCAGGTGTAAAAATTTTTAGTGATGTAAGACTGTGAGGGCCCTCCTATTCCTAGAAGTTTAGGTCCTGGAAGCAAGGGCCCGTCAAGGGGGATTTCTTGTTGTTTTATAATGGTTCTGTCTATACCTGTATCTATCAAACATTTAAAAGGCCTCCCCCCAATTTTAATTGCCAATTCAGGATGTGAGCCTTCTGAAATAGGCGCTGCCCAGAGGGTTCTTACTGACTCTTTCCCTCTTTTTTTCCCCCTGGGATAGGGGCTGCCTGCCTGGCAGTTTAAAGTGGCAATTTTTGGCCATCTTTATCATTGTTCGAGTGGCAATCTTTCCTCCAATGGTATCCTTTTTTACACGGGGGCAGAGAACACATGGGGGATGTTGAGAATGCCCTCTGGGAGAGACTGGTGATTTGGGGCACTGTCTTTTCCAATAACCTCTGTCTCCACAGTTAAAAACTGTGGGAAAACTTAGTTAAGATGGGGTGGGTTCTAAGCCAATGGTACCTCTCTGGCCACAACCATAGTGTAGTGACAAATTGAGCCATGATGGATATTTAAGCAGATATGTTGGAATAAAATCTCTCTCTGCATTTGAACCTCAACTTGCCTACACGTGGTGTGCTTTCTTGCACGGGCTTTCCACATGGTTCGTCCTAGGATTAAGTGGGCCCCACCACAAATCCCGGTGGTGATGCCACAATTGGTGTCCGAACATGGAGCAGAAGGAAACCTTGACAACTTAGGTATGCATACCTCTAAATCTTGCCCTTTTCTCCTCTTTCTCCTCTCTTTCCTCATATCTATCTGTTGTGGTGGAGCTCTCTTTCCTGCTGGTTTCGGTGGATGGGACAGTGGTCTGAGGGCATGTGGCTTTGTACATGTGTAGAGTCTGCCTCTCATTTTGTTCAGAGGGAGCACCCAGTGCCTTCCAGGTGTGTGCCTCCTGGCATGGTCACTCCTGCAGGCTATAAAAGCCATTGACCTCAAGGCTGTGACCTTAAGCCTTAGAAGTTATGTTTGGCCTTAAAAACAATTTTTCATAATTCTACAGGTCTGAAAAACTTTCTGGTTTTAAATTCCACCCCCCCCTCAAAGAAAGACTCCTGCTGTGAGGAACCTGCTCCTAAGGCTCCTCAAGTTCGGTTCCAATCTTAACTTGTTCATATGTAAATTTTTTCTTGGTAGCTCTCCTAGACCTGAGCCCACTTCTATCTGTTGCAAATTAAGGCCTTTCAAGGAAACTGACCTCTTCCAAGAGCATCCTCTTCCAAATTTCAAGCCTTGGCCATTTTTCTCTTAAATTTTGTATACAAAATCTGTTTTTGGACAAAAGTGTGTAGCTCTCTTGTCTTCTTATGGGTTTTTTCTAAACCTAACTCTTCTTACCTAAAATCTGATGGCTATTTGTAGATCCAAGGTTGGGATGTAGCGAACAGTAATTCAAATCCATTTCAGCTTGCTTAACTTAAAGCGTAATATTTTTACTTAACCCCTGGGTACCTTAGATATGGTTCATTTAATTTTATTTTGCTCCTTTAAAATGTGCTTCAGCTTAAAAATCTCTTCTCACAGAATTCTTGATCACACATGGTCTGAGCTCTGGCCTGGCACCATAAGCCTGCCTGCTGTGCATGCATACCAGCTTGCAGACTCAGCACATGGTATCTAAATCATGCCCATGAAATTTTGATTTTAAGTAACATCCTTTTGACTTCACCATTTTGAAAACAAGATAGATGGATTTCTAGGAGAATTTACAGGCCTTGGAGTTCTAACAAAACAAACTTGCTCCGATATATTATCTTTTTTAAGGACCACTGGTAAAAGCCTCTTTAACAACATAAATTGATATTTTGATTCAATTTAAACGAGAAATTTTTTGAATAAAACTGTTTTATGTTTCTTTAAGCCCATCTTCAAGCTGGGTGTATGTGTGAGTGAATGCAAGTTCCTGCTTTTAATTCATTATAACCCTACAGGTTTAAATCTATTTAGCTAACTATAAACAAAAATAGATTCAATTCATAAAAAAATGTTTGTTTTATACCCCTTACTGTTAAAATTTTTTAATTGAGTTTATAGTATGCATATTATTCAGTTTAATGATAGATTGTTGTTAATTATTATTAGTAATTGTTATTAATGGTTATAGTTATTGTTATTGAATATAATTATTAATAATAATTGATAAAAATACAGTCTAATGGTAAATTGTTAGCTGCTATTATTGACAATTATTCATAATAATTATTAATGATTGCTGTGACTAATAATGGTTAATACTAATTATTGATAATAATTAATAATGGTTGTAATTGTTGTGATTATGGATAATTATTATTATTCTTCCAAAGTCCTTAATAGCAAGACAAGATGGATCATTCTAAAACTACAAACAACTTTGGCCTGTCTACTTTTGGAAATCCTCAATCTTTAGATTTGTAAATAGCATAGGGACAGTTAGGCTTAGCAGAGGGACAGTTTAGGCACAATTAACCAGAAGGGACATAATAGGGAAAGAATAGTAAACTTTAGGTATAGTTCATTGAGGGCAAGTGGTTGCAAATGGACCTAAGAGGTGGCATATGGATCTCAGCTGTTTCATGCATTACTAGGACATTTATTCTAATTATGTAAAAATAACCCTATAACAAATTATAAAAATATCATGTTTTTCATTGGACAACAAAGAATATGGCTTTCTTCCCTTACAGGTCAACCTAATAAACCTTTATTATGTATGTATATGTGTATGTATGTATGTATGTGCACACATGTTTATGGATGTGTGTACTTGTGTTCTAAGTATATTTTAATGTTAACAGCCATGATACCAGTAAAAACATTGCCTCTGAGTTGGAACATGGCCCTTCCTTCTCAAGACGCAAATTTATATTAAAAAGTCAAAACATAATTCAATTTCAACAAAGGTTATGGGTTATCTATTAAAAATTTATAATAATGGATCTACACTGCCACCTACTGGTTACGTACTTGCAACATCTAAAACAAAGATGTAACCAGGTTTTCATTGTATTAAAGTGTTAATAAGTTTTTGAGTATTTGGGAATAAAAATAAAAGGTATAAACATTTAAAAAAATTTTTTTAAATTTGAATTCCAATTAACTTCATTGCGGAATTCGTGGCCACCATTTTTAAATTTTTTGCACACATACAGGCTATGCCTGCATTTTGTTCAGATGACCAGTGGGTAGCTGGTGTTGAGGCCTGCATTTCATTTGGGTGACCAGTTGGTTTGGAAAAAGTTTCCCTTTGCTGAACACCAACCTGGGAAGCTGGTGTGAAATTCCTGTCCTGGACTTGGGAAAGTGGAAAGTTTCGGCCAAGAGTGGGAAACATGTTTCGTTGCCCCAGGCTAAGGACCCGAGTAGGAAGATACCTATCCTGTCAGGTCGCAGAAGTGACAAACTGTCCTCTACGCAATGAGGCCAGTTCCCCACAATGTCCACAAATTGGGCACTGTGTGTCCCTCTCCCCTTAACAGGACTGCAATGCACCTGTATGTGACAAAGGAAGCGTCCTAGAAGCTCCCACAAAAACAACAACAAAAAAAATCAAGATGGTAAATATGGTAACAACTTCTCATGGGGCATATCTAGCCAGTCCTCAATTAACTGAAGGGCATAAGAACTGTAAAAGAAAATTTTATTAAGAGCTAGATATTGTAAAATCTTTAAAGCAGGTTTTCATGCCAGGCCTGGAGAAGGCCAGGAGCTTTGAGGAAGATAGTTATTAAAATCCACTTTGTAAGGTTTGCAGTTTAAAATGGTAATACATTTGAACTAATTGAGAATATAAAATGTTTATTGTTTTATTTGTAATCTGTATTGAATTTCCAACAATAACTTTGGGGATAAGGTACACAAATGGTCTCTATATTTTTCTGTGTTATACAGTATTACCTTCTAACATTTTTCCTTTACTTGTCGGATAATTTAAAGAAATTAAATTTAAGTTCACTTCCCAAATAAGCATGCAGTCAATGATAAACTGTTGGGGTAAATTTGATGAAAACTTACACCTTGGTTCCTGTTTATGGTATTTGTAATGCAACTTAGGCATCTATAGATCGAAACATAAAAATTAAAAAAAAAAGAGGGAGGTGGTATAATATTCCTTCTGTATTCCAAACCTTTTGATAAATTTTCAATTTTGAGGTCTTGAAACTAACAATGGGAGGAGATTTGTATGTTCCCACAGGTAAAAGCACCAATCTAAATGCCTGAAAATGTACAACCTTTGGCTGTGCAGGATGGACTGGGAAATGCCAGCAGAGAGGCTGATCCATCTGAACATTAAAGAAAAAGGAACCTCATACTGCCTGAGTCACAGATACTGAGCATCTCTCTGAATTCTATTTGGGATACCTGTTTATAATATTCCTTAATGAAGTTTACCTTCCAGATGCTGAGAAACCTTCCTAACTCTTCCCCTTTTATAGGAAAAAGAAAAGCATGATGTTAATGAAGTCATTACCTAACTGTAAACTAGAGCCAACTGTTATAGTGGTAATTTCTTATAAAACAGGTAAAAATAACTACCTTCTTTAATTGACTCATAGACATAGGAATTGTGAAATTTTAGAGTCAAATATAATTGTAAAGTCTTTATAAGCTGTGTAACTAAGCAAAATATATTAATGCAGGAGAACTCTGATATCAGCAATGGATTATTCTGCCAAGGAGATGTGGGCTTGGGGATCCAAGCCCCCCAAATTATAAAGGGCTTTTGCCTATAAAAATGGGATATCTGCAAGGAGAAAGGTGGTAAGTCCCTGTTGTCGAATACCTGGTGTAAGCATGAGAAAATGTTTTGAGACGTCACTTGCTAATGTAAAGGTGGCCTCTGAAATGCTAGAGATAATTACCAAAGGCCACTAATGCAATAAAGCAAAATATTGGTCCCCTTGAGTCAAGCAAGGCTCTTCTGTCAGTATCAGCTATACCTCAACTGCCTGGAGATATTGTGCTTACAGGGCAGCTCAATATATACTCTATATATTATATACATCATATTGTATATATAATTAGTATATATCCACAAATCTAATTGGCTATTACTCCCATCTCCTTGGAGGACTATTCCATGGCTGATGCTATAAGGCTTCCTCCTCTAGTGTTAGGAGCTGTTATAAGTCCCAGTAAGGCTTGTCACTCTTTATAGAAAACCACGATTTGTGGATTAGCATTACCATCCAAACATCGGTGTCTAGCTCAAGCTTAGCTTCCATAAATTTAGTACTGTTTTAAATCTTTTAAATGCCTGTACACATCAATTGTGTGCTTTGTTAGTAGGATTAAAACGTACCCCTGGATAACTGTCAATCCATGACAGGGAAACAACTTAAAAGTCTAGAGTCCAAAAAGGACTCTCCAGAAAAGAGAGATAAGACTGTTTCTTCTCGTCCACCTGTGCCCCTTTCCCAAGCACTAGGGACAACTTGCGAAGAGGAGTGTGTGTAGACTGTACAGGGGCGGTGGAGAGATGGGGTGAATCGTTGAGACTCACAAGCAATATAGACTGGAGCTCTTATTTGATCAACTATTGTGTGCTACAAGCTTCTCCAATTGGAACTATGGGAACCTTGGGTTGTTCATATATGAAACATGAATACTTGCTACTTAGTTCATATGAAATGTAACCTACATTCCATTTGCTTCATGGATGACAATCATTATTACTTCATGGTTGGTTATGATCTTTGGATACTTCTTGGCCTTAGTGTAGAAAGTAAAGTTTCAGGTCCTGGACCCTGTTCCTCCACTACCTAGCACTCAAAACAGGCTGAGCAGACTGGCTGATTTTTAAAACCTCAGTTATCCTTTGGTTGTTAGCCTCACCCATGGGCTCCCCTGCCTCTCAGAACAATTATAGAAATAAAGTTAAAAGGGTTGAGATGTGGGAAAACTGTTAAGTGGGTAGCACTCTCTAAGCCAAGGTACCTCCATGGCCACAGCCAATGGGGTGGAGTGTAAAAAAGAAACCAGGATTGAGTCATGATGGTATTTTCAGGACATCTTGAAAGTAAAATCTCTCCTACTGCAAGTTTAAACCTCAACCGCCTACATGTGTTGTGCTTTCCTGCACGGGCCATTTCCACATGGGTCATCCTAGGATTAACGTGGCCCCACCACAAATCCCAGCAGCAAGCCACAAAAAAAAAAAAAAAAACATTTCTCATTTGTGGTGACAGCATCCACAAAGGCTTGAGCTAGGTAATTAGCTTTGTGGGAGGCTGTGCCCACATCCTGACTTGCCACTATCCGTCTGTCATAATGGTCATCTTTCAAGCCCTGGCATGCTTGTTTGCATTCTGAATTCCTTCCCTCCCAAACAATGCTTCTAAGAAGTATCTCTCTGGCTGCAGAGTTGAGGATCTTTCTCTCTAGGCTGATTTTAGTTGTTAAGATAAAGTCAGACAGGGTTTCCTCAGGGTTTTGCCTAGGAAATAATAATTAGGAACTGGCCTGGGATTCAGTGGGTGGTGTAATTCAATCCCAGACCTGTAGGGTGCAAAGGCGTACCTGGTCAAAGTACTCCGGGCACAGTCAAGCCTGCTGTGTCTCTGTGCTAAAATCTCCTTCTCCAAAGTGCTGCTCATAACCCCTGTCTCTATTAGGTTGCCCTTGATTTCTCCAAACCTTTTGGAAACATATGTCTCTATACAGTGCTTCCCATTGTAAGAATAGTGGACCTGGAAGTGAAGATCTACAGATACCTCTCCAGTCCTGGGGACTGTTAAGAGAAGTGCAAAAGCTCTGGAGAATGGACTTTGTCCATCTTACCGGGACACTATCCTGACTGCTTGCCTGAGTTCTTTTAACTCACTTGCCTGGTACCAGTACCAGTTTAGAGGATAACCCCGAGTTGGAGCTACATTAATAGGGAACGCCTATATTTGAAGATCTAGGTTGTCCCAAATCTGGCACAGTTTTTCTGTAGCACAGAGGAAAGAAGTTGAAGATGAAGGTGTTCCCAGCCCCTTGAGAGGGAGTGGCTGATAATTAGGGGAAAGGTTAAGGCTAGCCACTTGGATGTTTTGATTATCCTCTTCTATTTTTACTGGGTCTGTAGCTGGGGGCTTTCAGAGAGAATTTTATTGGGGCTCTCAAGGGGAGTTTTAGCAAGTTCTTGGGAGGAGGGTGTCTGTGATTTAATTTTGCTGTTTTCCTTTCCTGGTGTGGTTTGGTGAGAAGGTGCTAAGGATTGTCTCAGTGCGGCTAGTAGTGGCAAGAACGTGAGAGATGCTGGAGAATTTTCTTGTTGTCTAGCATTTTGTGATGCATGCAACAAGGATTCTGAATTCCATAAGTCTGCTGGGGACACCCACGGGGCAATATTAAGAGTCTCCTCCAAAAGCTTCCCGAATGGAAATTTTAAATCTTCGATTATTGAGGAGTGTTTATTTGGGGGTTACTTTTTTTTTTTTTTTTTTTTTTTGGTCTTTTCTAGACAGAGTCTCCCTGTAGCCCCAGCTGTCCCAGAACTCACTCTGTAGACCAGGCTGGCCTTGAACTCACAAAGATCAGTCTGCCTCTGCCTCCCAAGTGCTAGGATTAAAGGTGTGTACCACCACGCCCGGCTGGATGAGCGTTTTTATTTTCTTAGCCTTTCTTAGTCTTTTTGGTGTGTCTGTTTGTTTCCCATGTTAAAGAGAGATGGGAAGTGGTAGTAGTTAGGGAAAGAGACACATGCACATCCATGTTTATTGCTGCTCTCTTCACAATAGCAAAGAGCTGGAACCAACACAAATGCCCTCAACTGATGAGTGGATAAAAACATGTGTTATATCTATACAATGGAATACTAGTCAGTGATAAAGAAAGATGATATCATGAACTTTGCAGGTAAACAGATGGAACTCAAAGCCATTATGCTAAGTAAAGTAACGCAGTCCCAGAAAAACAAGAGGCGATGGTCTCCTTCATTTGTGGATGCTGACACCAAATCCCCAGATGAAAGGCAAGCTGAACAACATTATTGTTATATTTCTGATTTTCTGAATCCAACTATGTTGTTACAATGTAAATCTCTTAATGGGTTCTAGAATCGATCCACCACTTACTTTCAAATTCTGTAATTACTGTATGTAAGTGGAAAGTATGTATTCATATTTTAGAGTAATATTAAATTAAAGGAGGAAAATGTGAATTCTTAAACACAAAAAAAGATGGAGAGAAAGATGCAGGACATTTATGGCAGAGTGCATCATCTGGGGTGGGTTGGGGAGAAGAGAAATGGGAATATGCCTTACCTTCACTGAGAAATAATGTCTGAAATACACCAAATATCAATAAAAGCATTATATTTTAAAAAATACATGAATTATGTCTGCAATTAGGAGGCAGCAGTAAGAACATCACCACATGCTTGATGCTAGCCTGGACTGCATATCTAGTTCTGGACCAACCAAGTATGCAAAACAAACAAACAAAAAAATAAATAAACAAGGGAAAAACCCTCGAAATCTCTCAGCCTTTATTCTAATGGCACAGAACAACTTCTGAAAGTCAGTGTTCTTTGGAGGTTATGAAGTGTAAGATCTGTGAAGGAGACAGTACATGCTCTCAAGTGCTTTTGTGACAACATAAATTTAAAGAAAGAACTTCAGTAAAGGGCAGCTCCAAGGAAAGAACTGGATTTGGATAATCAAGTTACTATTTGTTATTTTTCTTAAAATCATGAGTAAAAAATTCTCATAAGTGATTTTACTAATTGCCTATTGTTTATCACATCAAAATGAAGTTTTAAAACTAACTCTAGATGAAAGAAATAAATGAGCACTAACGTGCTTTCAAAATTCAACAGGAAGACTAGGGATTTGACTGTAAAAAGATCCTTTAAATAGAATACTAGTTTTTCTGTGGGCAACTATTTTAGTGTATTAAATTACATCATAGTGGAAAAATAGTTTGGTCTCAAGCCCTTGACTATATAATACACTATTTCATAATCAATGTCAGAACAATTTTTGTCCAAATTGCAAATAGGTCTATTTTGTACTTTAATTTCAGGAAGTTAGAAGGATTTATTTCTTAAACTGTATCCCTGTTTCTGAACTGACTTTGTCGACTACTTGTGATATTCATGAAAATTACTTATCTTAGTTCATCTTTAATTTATGTAAAACATTTATTTTTTAGCTCATGGCATTGTCAAGCTTCTGAGTATGGTGGCTCATACCTGTATTCCTAGCATTCTGGTGCCAATAGCAGTCAGAAATCTGTGTTTGATGGCAACCAGGGCTACATAGTGGGACTCTACCTCAAAAGGAAGACATTATCAATCAAGAAAGAAAGAAGTTATTGTCAATTACTGTTTAGCATATATTTTTCTTATTGTTCTATATTTAATTGCTATCAGTTTTTATTTTTTTGAAGCTTCTATCTTTTCTTTCCTTTTATATGGCTAAATATTATATGAATAGTCTATATTAACTGTCTATTAAAATTATTAAATCCTATTGTTAACAAAAAGTTAATTCAATAAACTTTATAATTGGCTAAATCATAGGCATGAGGGAAGAATTTGATACTATCATTTTGCTAAGTGGACTTACTAATAAGGTGTCCCCTAGTTTCTTAATTTTATATAAATAGTTTAGCCTAGGAAAGCTTCTATTTACCATAAATGCAATTAATGCAGATATCCACAACTAGTCAACATGCAGAAAATTAAGACTAGGGAGTACCCAGCTATAAATTGGATATTTATATCATACCTCCTCCCCCAGGGCTCTAGGATCATTCCCAAAGGCCAGAAATATTGTAAGAACCAGAATTAATGGACAATTGCAGTGAAAGTGTGTCAGATATAACAAAGTTTTTCACACATTGACTCAGAGCAACTATGACTGCATACACAAGACCTGCACAAGATCTTTCAAGTCAATATCCTGGCATGGATGGGGGTGGGACTCACTGAGAAGTTACTGTCAAATGATGAATAGTGATGGAGTAAGAGTCAGTATTCTTAAAGAAGTACAATCCCTGAGAGGCTACCAATGGTACAGAACATGGTCTTATACCCATTAAAATAGAGACAGCAGTAAATGGAATTTTTTTAAAGAGAGAACATGAAGTTGTTGAGGGAACATTGGTGCAGATGTGATGGCTTGAGTCAGAGATATCACTCATATGTTCCAAGTATTTAAATACTTGGCACCAATTGCTGGCACTATTTGTGGAGGTTTAAGAGCTGCAGGCTTGTTCGAGGAAGCGTGACTCTACGGACAGTAAGGACAGGCTTAGACAGTTCATAGCTTCACCTCACTTCTAGTTTCTCTCTGCTTTGTGTGTGCACCTGAAAATGTGAATGCTCAGTTTCTGCTCTGGCTGCCTCAGGACATGCTTCCCCTGCCATGGTGGATTTTTATCCTTCTAGAGTAGTAATACCAATAAACTCCTCCTTCTGTAGTTTGCCTTGCTCATGGTGGGGTTTTTTCAAAGCCAATTTTTATTGAAGTTTTGTGCATTTCAAACAAAATTTCCAATCAAATCCAGACCCATGCTCCCTTCCCTGCCCCCCATCGCACCCCATGAGAGCTCACGCATTCTGGCAAACATGTTTTTCATCTTTTCCTCAGTCTCTTTTAAAATTTTCGAGGCACAAGTGTACTGTTTCAAGCAGAAGTTCACCGTTTCTGTCAGTTCCTTAATCAGTCTTTTTGTTGTTGTTGTTGTTGATGTTATCCTTTCCAATATGCATCATTCCAAAATATGCATATATGCATGCCACATATATCATAGGTTTTAGCATCTTCAGCTTATGTTGTTGTTTTTTTTTTTTTTTTCTTTATTAGGCTGAAAGATGTCATGTTTGAAGTCTCCTCCTTGGCAAGCCCAAACAACCATCAGTTCTGCCCTTGTGCTCCACACTGGAGTTTTCTCTTTCCATGGTAACAAAATGAGGTCCAATAAGCATCACATTCTATCTTGATCTTCCTGTACTGGTCTCCGTGATACAGCCTGGGTAGTCCAACAATGGGGTCATGGTGTTTTTATCACAGAAACAGAAAAGAAACTAATACCTAGGGGAAGAAGAATTAGAAGCAATGTAATGAGCAGTGGATTTGATTAGTTTTGATAATACACATGGATTCATTCAATTACAGTCTTTGAGCAAACATTCTTTACTTTTATTTATTTATATTTAATTGAGCATGTGTACATTTCATATGATCAGATTGTGTCTCCTTATGCCACCATCAGAACTCTTGTATTACAAGGACCAACAGTAAAATAAAATTATGTGAATAATAATGTGAGTACTGATGATGTAGCATGTTTTCAATTGAGACCAGGAATATTTATACATACTTATCATATATCATCAATATTAAAAATATTGGCCAGTTATGTGACTTACTGGATAAAGCTGGTTGGTGAAGGCTTGAGCTACATTGTCTACAAGAAACACATTTCACCTTCAAGGACAGACACCAACTCAAAGTGAAAGGATAGAAAAATATATTCCAAACAAATGGTACCAAAAAGCAAGCAGGAGTTGCTATTCTAATATCAGACAAAATAGACCTGAGTAAAGTCAATCATAAGAGATAAAGAGGACCATTACATCCTTATCAAAGGAAAATTAACCAGAAAGACTTCACAATCCTAAATGTTTACGCACCAAATTCAGGTGCATTGAACATTGAAAGAGAAACATTGAAACTGAGCAATACAATACAGCAAATGGACCTCATGGTGACCTACAGACTATTTCACGCAAACACCAGAGAATATACTTTTTACTCAGCACCCCATGGCTCATTCTCCAAAACTGACCACATACTGAGACACAAAATAAACCTCAAAAATACCAAAGGATTGAAATAATTTCATACATTCTATCAAACCACAGTGCAAAAAAGCTCAAAGTTAACACCAGAATAAGTCTAACTAGCTACAAGAATATATGGAAACTAAACAACACAATCCTGAATGGGTCAGGGAAGAAATAAAGAATGAAATGAAAGTATTCATGGAACTAAATGAAAAAGAGAACAAGACACAACAAAACCTGTGGGATACATTAAAAGCAGTCCTAAGAGGGAAAATTTATAGCTCTAAGTGACCACATTAAAGAACCAGTAAGGGAACAAGAAAATTAACACTACAACTAAAAACATTTGAGAAACAAAAACAAATAGACCCTAAACCCAACAGACAAGAAGAAATAACAAAAACCAGAGCAGAAATGAATAAAATAGAAACAATGAAAACAATACAAAAAAAATCAACGAATCCAAAAGCTGTTTATTTGAAATAATAAACAAGATAGACAGACCTCTAGCCCAGTTAACAAAAAGAAAGAAAGAGCAACTCCAAATTAATAGTATTCATGATGAAAAGGGAAAGATCACAACAGATAAAGCAAAGATCCAATCATATGAGAGTAATTAAAAAACCTATACTCTACTATGTTTGAAAACCTAAGAGAAATGGATGAATATCTGAAATCCTAGAAGTCAACAAGCTTAACCAAGAAGAGATTAACAGTTTAAACAGACCCATAACATTTGAGGAAGTTGAAGAAGTAAAAAAACAAAACAAAACAAAAACCTTCCAATTAAAAAAAGCCCAGGCCCAGATGGATTCACAGCAGAATTTTATAAAACACTTAAAGAGGTCTTACAACCTTTACTACGCAAACTATTCCAAAGGATACAGACAGAAATCTCCCGAATTCCTTCCATGAATCCAGAATCATTCTAATACCAAAACCAGACAAAGACGCAACCCCCCTAAAAGAAAACTATAGTCCCATCTCATTAATGAACACAGATACAAATATTCTTAACAAAATACTTGCATATAGCATACAGACCACATCAGAAAGATTATCCATCATGATCAAGTTGGATTCATGCCAGAGATGCAGTGATGGTTCAACATTCATAAATCAATAAATATCATAAAACACATAAATGGACTGAAAGACAAAAACCACACGATCATCTCAATTGATGCAAAAAAGCCTTTGACAAGACCCAGGATCCCTTCATGTTTAAAGTTCTAGAAGGCTTGGACTGAAGGGAACATTCCTAATATAATCAAAGCCATATACAACAAGCTCACAGTCAACACCATTCTAAATGGAGAAAAATTAGAAGCATTCCTCTTAAAGGTGGGAACCCAGAAAGGCTGCCCCTAATGCTACTCCTCTTCAACATAGTGCTTGAAATGATTGCTAGGGCAATAAGACAAGAAAGGGAAATTAAAGGAATACAAATTGGAAAAGAGGTAGTCAAACTATACCTGTTTGCAGATTATATAAAGTTTGCTTGAAGGATGCTAAAAACTCCACCAGAAAACTCCTAGAAACAATTATAAGTTTCAGTAAAGTGGCAGAATACAAAATAAATCTAGAAAAATCAGTAGCCTTTCTTTACACCAACAACAAGCAACTGGAGAAGGAATATAAGGAGACCTTCCCACTCAAAATAGCCTCAAAATAAATAAAATACCTGTGAAAAATTTAACCTAAGACACCAAATATCTCTACAATAAAAATTTTAAAACTCTGAAGTAGGAGATTGAAGATTACATCAAAAGATGGAAACCCCCCCCATGCTCATGGATTGGAAAAAGTAATGTAGTATAAATGTATATTCTACCCAAATTAATATACAGATTTAATCCAATTCCAATTAAATTACCCATGAGTTTCTTCACAGACTTGGAAAAAAAGATTCCTAAATTCATATGGAAAAACAAAAGACCCTGAATAGCTAAAGCAACCCTGAGTGAAAAATGCAATCACCTTACCAAACATCAAGCTATATTATAGGGCTATAGTCATAAAGACAGCCTGGTACTGGAACAAAAACAGACCCATTGACCAATGGAACAAAATTGAAGATCCAAACTTAAGGTCATACAATTTCAGCCAATTCTTATTCAATAAAGGGGCCAAAAAAGCTCACTGGAGTAAAGACAGCATCTTCAGAAAATCATGCTGGCAAAACTGGATCACCATTTGTAGAAGAACAAAATTAAACTCCTACCTCTCACCCTGTACAAAAGTCAATTCCAAGTGGATCAAAGACCTCAACGTGAAACCCAAAACTCTGAAGGTGATAAAAGAAAAAGTTGGTAGCAAGCAATCTACAGGACATAGGTTTATGAAAAGACCTTTTAAAGCAAACAGCAGCTGCACAGGAAATAATGTCAACAGCTGACAAGTGGGACCTCATCAAACTCAAAAGCATCTGTACAATGAAAGAAATAATCAAGGAAGTGAAGAGAAAGCCCACAGAGTGGGAGGAAACCTTCACCACTGATACATTTGACAGAGCAGTAACATCCAGAATATATAAACTACTCAAAAAACAAAGAAGTAAGAAAACAAATGGCTCACTCAAAAGATGTAGTAAAGAGCTGAACAGAGACCACCAGTGAGGAAGTAAATATCTTAAAGTGACAAACATCTTAAAAAGTGTTCAACATCATTAGTAATTAAGGAAATGCAAATTAAAACCAATCTAAAATATCATCTCACTCCTATAAGACTGGCTAAGGTCAAAAAAACAAAAGACATCAAATGCTGGAGAAGTTGTGGGAAAAGGGGAACATTCATTCACTGCAGGTAGGAATGTAAACTCCTACAACCACTGTGTAAAGCAGTGTGGAGAACCCTTAAAAGACTCACAATGAGCCTACCACCTGACCCAGTCATACCACTCCTGGGTGTATACCCACAAGACTCATCCTACTGCAAAGATACATGCACATCTATGTTTATTGCAGCTCTCTTCTCAATAGCAAAGAGCTGGAAACAACCCAAATGCCCCTCAACTGGAGAGTGGATAGCAAAATTGAGGTACATCTACACAATGGAGTTCTATGCAGTGGTAACAAAAGATGACATCATGAACTTTGCAGGTAAATGGATGGAACTCAAAGGCTTTATGTTAAGTGAAGTAACACAGTCCCCAAAAAACAAATGGGGAATATTTTCCCTCGTTTGTGGATACTAGTAACAAATCTCACAATTGAAAGGCCATCCGAACAACGTTGTTATATTTCTTTCTATCTGAAAACAACTGTGATGTTATAATGTGAATCTCTTCATGGACCCTAGAATTAACTTACCACTTACTTTCAGACATGGTAATTAATGTATATGGGTGAAAGATACATATTCATATTTTAGAGTAATATAAAAATAAAGGCAAAAACTATCAACTCCTAAACAACCTTCAGAGTTAATATATAGTTTGTTTCTGGAGGGCATAATTCTGCTACATATAAGATGTATATATAGGCATTTTTTGGAGCAATACAATTAGGAAGGAAAACAACAACATAAGGACTGGGTCAAAGAATGGCTTGATATTGTATTAGTCACTTTTCTGTTGCTGTGACAAAACCACCATGACCAAGGGAACTGATAAAAGGAAGTGTTTATTTGAGTTTAAGATTGACAGGGTCCAGGGAATTAGAGTCCATTGTGGCGGGAGGCATGGTTGCTGGAGCTGGAGCAGAAAGCCAAGATTCACATCTTGCAATGAGTACAAGAAGTCAAGAGAGAGGGAGACTGGAGACTGGCAAGGCTTGTTAAACTTACTAGGCCTGCCCCCTATGGCCACACCTTCTAAGACTTCCCAGAAAATGCCACCAACTGAGGATGAAATATCTGAATACTAAAGGCCTATGGGGGACACTCTCATTCAAACCACCACAGATACAGTGAAATTCTGCCCCAAACAATAAATCTTTGCAGAGAAAAACTTTAAAAAGACTGCGAGAAAAATGTATGGTAGAATGCGTGAACTGGGGTGGGTTGGGGTGGGAGGAAGGGAAAGTCGAATATGTCTAGATTGAACTGAAAAATTATATCTAAATAACACAAAATATCAATAAAATTATTATATTAAAGAAGAAATCGGAAAGATAAATCTTTGAATAATCTTTCACTCACATTAGTGAAAGACTTAATGACTGTATTGTTAAAGGATTGATTGTTTGAAATTCAATTTACAATTCTAAATTTTGTGAAGAGTGAATTTTTAATGGCTAGTTAGTCCTACTGCTTTATTTCCTTGCTCATATACATTTCACCTTCATTATTTACTGAATTATTCTCAAATTATTTTCTTCCATATTCAAATTAATTATTTAAACTTGTGTACAATAAAATTCTTTTTCTGTATTGTTACAAATGTGAATGATGTAGCTTAGTGGTAAAGTACCAACTTTACATGAATAAAGTCCTGGGTTTGATGTCCAATAGCTCCCAAAAGTAGAAAAACTTGGAATTGTGTAAAATCAATATAGTATTTTGAGTGAGAATGTCCCCCACATGTTCCAAATATTTGAAAATTTTGAACGCTGCTGATGGCACAGTTTACAAAGCTTTAGGAAGTATGGGCTTGTTGGAAGAATCACATCACAGAGCATAGACTTTGAGAGTATATAGTTTGACTTTTTCTAGTCAGTCTCTGCTTCCTGTGTCTGCGTGAATATGTAAGCATGGATATTTCTTGATTGGCTGCCACCTGCCACCACCTGCTATGACTACCACATCAAAATAGACTCTTATCCCTCTGGAACTTTAAGCTAAAAAAAATCTCTTTTTTCTGTAACTTGCCTAGGTAAAGATGTTTTAGCACAACAACACAAAAGTGACTAATGTATCCAAGCACAGCAAGAGTGAATTTCTTTTATACTTAAATCTCACTTATTTATAGTTTTAAAATTACATGTGCATATGTGTGTATTTGTATGTCTGTGATGGAGGCGGGTTGGTAGGAACATAAAACTCCATTTATCCAGTTGTCTATATGAATTTAAGATTTAAAAATGAGAATAAAATAGTGAAACAATAATAAAATATTTCAATTTTTCAATTTACTGATGGTGGCTTTGAAAATGAGAAATGATATCATAAAAGCTGTTAAAAGAAAAATTTAACATTACCTTTTTGGGAAAAGACAACTGTAACTTATGAGACTTAATAAAAGATTGCTGACAAATTATCCAAAATAGTGAAATATTTAACCAGATTTCAAAAAAAAAACACCAAAATTGTTATTATTTAGCTATATAATTTTTAAAATTCTAATTGCTAATGACACTGTAAATGAAACTAATTAAATAACAAATAAATACCATTTCACAATATAAATGTTACAATTTTTCAAAGATTCAAAGATGTATTAGAAAATCATAACATCAGCTTTGAGGAATAAGATTTTTAAAAGGTAATTAGGTAGGGAATAGTTTGTCATTGTGAATAAATGAATGACGTTACTAATGAAGGAGGTTGACTGACATGAGAGGAGATCTCTTATGAAGTTATGATCAGCAATCTCTAACATACATTCATATTTGCTTGATGTTGTCTATAATATTTTAATAATACAAGCAGATCTAATGATCATGGATTTTCCCCATCCTCCAAACACACATAAATTATTTATAAATTATCAGCTAATCTATTGTAGCAAGGCACAATGACTAAGAATGTAAACAGGCACAAAATTTTTCTAAATAAAAAGAACAACAAATTTCTGTGAATTAGTATCATATTAAAAGATTGGTCCTGACTTAAGCAAAACATATACCCATATCCCAAATTTGCCACTTACATAGTAAAAAATGTACGTGTTCTCTGTTCTATGCTCTCTAATTTATGATCTGAACAAATTAATATGTGTATGTTAATATTAAGATTCATAGTAATAATTAAGTTTGGCATTTTACATTAAAGTGTTATATATGATTCATTGCCCATAGTAAGCCAGGAATTAGAGTTAGCTATTATTTTCATTGTATATAAGGAATTCTAGGCCAGTAAGGAACTGCCTTGACACTTGGGGGCCTGAGACCCACCCCCAGAACCTCCCAGCTTGGGTTCCAGGGAGTGCTGTTCTGGACTCATTGCAGTGCTGGTAAGGCAGAACTGCCTTGATCTTGGGGGGCTGAAACTCCCTCCCTGAACCTCCCAGCTTGGGATCCAGATAGAGCTGGCCTGGACTCAGTGTAGTGCCAGTAAGGCAGAAATTCCTTGACCCTTGGGGCCCAACTCGCCCCCATAACCTCCCAGCTTGGGATCCAGAGAGTGCCAGCCTACACTCAGTGTAGTGTTGGTAAGGCAAAACTTCCTTGACCCTTGGGGGCTGACACCCAACCCCGGAACCTCCCTGCCAGCTCAGTGTCCAGAGAGCACTGAGGTGTGGGTGCAGCTAGGCAGGGTCTCAGGGGCACAGCAGGTCAACAGGGTACCAGTGCACACAGGTCAAAGGAGCAACAAGCCCCACCCCACCCCACTCAAGCTGGTGGTGCTGTGGTGCAGACTATCTAGCAAGCATAGTTTTACTGAATCTAGTCTGTGCAGCAAAGGTTGAGGCACCAGAATCAAAAAACAAACAAACAAACAAAAAACAAATCTACATGCCAAGGACACAATGAAAAAACAAAGGGATAAAGGTCATAATAAATCCACACCAAACTCTACCAGTCCAACAGAAGATTCCTAAAAAGAGATCCCTCTGGAAGGAAACCAAGATGCACATATTAGAAGAACAACTCTATAGACATATTCAAAGAAATCAAAGACTGTAAAGAACTGAAAACTAAGGGGAGAAAAATGAAAAACTCAGGAAGGACTTAGAAGGAAAGAATGATAAACACTGGAAATAACTAGAGGGAGAGAATGGCAAAGTTGGAAAAGAACTAGTCAAAGAGAAACAAAAACTCTGAAAAGAACTAGAGATAGAAAAACTCAAAATCCAAAAAGAACTAGAAGACGAGAAACTCAGACTCAGAAAAGAAATTGAGGAAGAGAAGCACAATATCTGAAAAGAACTAGAGGGAGAGAAAGACAAACTCTGGAAGGAAGTGGAAACATTGAATAGATCCCAGGCTAAAATGAAAAAAGGAAGATGCCGGGTGTGGTGGTGCACGCCTTTAATCCTAGCACTTGGGAGGCAGATCTTTGTGAGTTCAAGGCCAGCCTGGTCTACAGAGCGAGTTCCAGGACAGCTAGGGTTATGGGAGACCTTGTCTCAAAAAGACCCCCCCCAAAAAAGGAGGATATCAGCAAGGAGGGACAAGTAGAGAATGACAAGCTCCAAAAGGAAATGGAAGTACTAAGAAATCACTAGATGAAATGAAAAACAAAATGGAACATTCATCCAATCAATAGAAAAGGATAGGAGAAAGCCTAAGAAGCAGAATAGATGAAGCAGAAAATATAATATTAGACCTGCAGGAAAACACAGAACATCTAAAATGCTCAAGTGAAGACAATGAGAAAAAAAAACCCACAAGAGTGGAATAAACAGGAAATTTAGGATACTATGAAAAGACAAAATCTCCACATCATGGGTAGAAAGGAAGGAGAAGAAACCCAAGACAACAGTATTGACCAAATATTCAACAGGATGATAGAAGAAAATTTTGCTAAACTGAAAAAAGATAAAACTATATAAATAAATACAAGAAGCACAAAGAGCACCAAATAGACAAGACCAGAAAAGAAGCTCCCCATGCCATATCATAGTTAAAATGCTTGATGCTCAAGATAAAGACAAAATACTGAGGGGCTGGAGAGATGGCCTAGTGGTTAAGAATGCCGACTGCTCTTGCAGAGGACCCGGGTTTGATCCCCAGCACCCACATGGTGGCCACGAACCATCTGAAACTCCAGTTCCAGGAGAACTCCAGTTCCAGGGGAATCCAACGCCATCTTCTGACCTCCGCACCATTGTATGACATGGGTGCACAGACCTGCATGCAGACAGTGCATTCCTACACATACAGGAATAAATAAAATTAAAAAAATTAAAATGATTAAAATAAAGACAAAATACTGAAAGGCACAAGAGTAAAAACAACAAATTACATACATGGGGGAAACCCATCAGAATTACAGTTGACTTCTCAGTACAAGCTATGATAGTCAGAAGAACATGGACCAAAGTATCCCCAGTGCTAAATGACTTTAGATGCCAACCCAGATTACTATACCCAGCAAAAATGTCAATTATACTTGAAGGAGAAAGAAAAATATTTCATGACACAAGCAAGATGAAAGAATACATGTAAAAAAATACCAACAACACTTCAGAAAATTATTGAAACAATCCAAGAACAGAAGAAAGGAACAACTATCTGCAACCAACTAAAGAGAGAAACTAATAAAAGCTTAAGAGCATAAATACAAAACTAGACCAAGAATGCAAACCAAGAATAAGTAGAAAGGAAGCAACACACATCTCTCAATAATGACCTTAAATATCAATGGATTAAACTGCCCTAACAAAAGACATAGACTAGGAGAATTGATTAGGAAACAGAATCTATCTATATGCTGCGTACAAGAAACTTTTCTCACCCTTAAGGACAGACACGAACTCAAAGTGAAAGGATGGAATTAAATATTCCAAGTAAATGGTATCAATAAGCAAGCAGGAGTTGCTATTTTAATATCAGACAAAATAGATTTCAGACTAAAGTCAATTAGAAGGGACAAAGAGGGCTAGGGCCACTACATCCTTATCAGAGGAACAATTAACCAGGAAGACATCACAATCCTAAATGTTTGTGTACCAAACTCAGGTGCACTGAACTATATAAACACAATTCTCCCAGTCCTCTAGACACAGAGTAATCCCAATACACTAATAGTGGGGGAATTCAGTACTCAACTGAGCCCATTGGATAGATCAATGGAACAAAAAATAAACAGAGAAACACTGGAACTGAACAATACAATATAATACAACAAATGGACCTCACAGACATCTACCGAATATTTCACCCAAACACCATAGAATATACTTTCTACTCAGCACCCCACAGACATTCTCCAAAATTGAACACATACAGGGACCCAACAGAAACCTAACAAATCTAAAATGACTGAAATAATCTCATGCATTCTATCAGACCACAATGCCATAAAGCTCAACATTAACACCAGAATAACCCCAACTAGCTGCAAGAACACATGGAAACTAAAAAGCACAATACTAAAAAATGAATGGGTCAGGGAGGAAATAAAGAATGAAATAAAAGTATTCATGGAACTAAATGAAAAGGACAATGCAATACAATGAAACTGGTGGGATACTTTAAAAGCAGCCCTAAGAGGGTAATTTATAGCCCTAAGTGTCCACATTTTAAAAAGGAACAAAAAATGACGTTACACTACAGCTTAAAAAACTTGATGGCCAACAACAAATGGACTGTAACCAAACAAACAGGAAGAATTAACAAAAATCAGAGCAGAAATCAATGAAATAGAAACAAAGGAAACAATACAAAAATCAATGAAATCAAAAGCTGGTTCTTTGAAAGGATAAACAAGATAGACAGACTTCAAGCCCAGTTAACCAAAAGAAAGAGCAACTCCAAATTAATAGTATTCATGATGAAAAGGGAAACATCACAAGAGATAAAGAAAAGATCCAGACAATCATATGAGAATACTTCAAATTTTTATACTCTTCTTGGTTTGAAAACCTAAGAGAACTGGATGAATATCTGAAATCCTGGGAACTAACAAAGCTTAACCAAGAAGAAGTTGACAGTTTAAACAGACCAATAACATTTGAGGAAATTTAAGACATAAAAAACCCCTCCCAACTAAAAACTGTCCCAGCCCAGATGGTTTCACAGGAGGATTCTATAAAACATTTAAAAAGGTCTTAAAACATTTACTACTCAAACTTTTGAGAAGGATACAAACATAGGCGAATATCCCAAACCCCTTCAATGAAGCCAGCATCACTCTAATACCCAAACCAGTCAAAGACACATCTGAAAAAGAAAATTATAGACCCATCTTATTAATAAACACAGGTGCAAAAATTCTCAACAAAATAATGGCAAATGGCATACATACCCACAGCAAAAAGATCATCCAATATGATTAAGTTGGATTCATACTAGAGATGCAGGGATGTTTCAACATATATAAATCAATAAATATGATAAAACACATAATGAAATGAAAGACAAAAATCATACAATCATCCCCAATTGATGCAGAAAAAGCTTTTCACAAGATCCAGCATCCCTTTATGTTTAAAGTTCAAGAGGGAATTGGACTGAAGGGAACATTCCTAAATATAATCAAAGCCATATACAATAAACCCACAACCAACATCATCCTAAATGGAGAAAAATTAGAACCAGTCCCCTTAATGACAGGAACCCAACAAGGTTGCCATCTATTTCCACTCCTCTTCAACATAGTGCTTGAAACTCTTGCTAGGGCAATAAGACAAGAGAAGAAAAATTTTAAAGTACTAATAAGAAAAGAGGAAATTAAACTATCTCTTTTTACAGATGATATGATAGTTTACCTGAGGGGTGCTAAAAACTCAACCAGAAAACTATTAGAAATGATTACAAGTTTCAGTAAGGTGGCAGGATACAAAATTAGCCTAGAAAAATCAGTAGCCTTTCTCTACACAAAAAATAAACAAGTGGAGAAGGAATATATGAAGACCTTCCCACTCACAATAGCCTCAAAAATAAATACCTGGGAACAAACCTAACCCAGGACACCAAAGTTCTCTACAGTAAAAACTTTTAACCCCTGATGAAGGCGACTGAAAATGACATCAAAAGATGGAAAGACCTCCCATGCGCATGGTTTGGAAAAATTAATATAGTAAAAATGTCCATTTTACCCAAATTGATATATAGCTTCAACACAATCACAATTAAAATCCCTATTAGTTTCTTCAAAGACTTAGAAAAAACATCCTCAAAATCATATGGAAAAACAAAAGACCCCAAATAGCTAAAACAACCCTGAGTGAAAAGTACAACACAGGGGGGATTGCTTTACCAGACTTCAAGCTATATTATAGGGCTATAGTCATAAAGACAGCCTGGTACTTGCACATAAAACAGACCCATTGAACAATGGAACAAAATTGAAGATCCAAACGCACTCATACAAGTTCAGTAAACTCATACAAAGGGGCAAAACAAAACCTCAATGGAGGAAGGATAGTATCTTCAGCAAATTGTGCTGGCAAAACTGGATTATCAATTGTAGAAGAACAAAAATAAATTCCTTCCTCTCACCCTGTACAAAAATCAACTCCACGTGGATCAAAGATCTCAATGTGAAACGTGAAACTCTGAAGGTGATAGAAGAAAAAGTTGGCACAACCTACAAGACATAGCTGTAGGAACAGGCTTTCTAAATCATACAGCAGCTGCTAGAGGAAATAAGGTCAATGGTTGACAAATGAGACCTCATCAAACTCAAAAGCTTCTGTATGGCTAAAGAAACATTCAAGGAAGTGAGGAGAAAACCCAGAGTGGGACAAAATCTTCACCACTGATACATCTGATGGAGCATTAACATCCAAAATATATAAACTACTCAAAAAACAAGTAAGAAAACAGTTGACTCACTCAAAAAATGGCGTAAAGTACTGAACTGAGACTTCACCAAAGAGGAAGTAAAGATGGCTGAGAATCATCTTAAAAAGTCTTCAACATCATTAATAATTAACAGAATATATATTAAACCATACTAAGTTATCATCTCACTCTTATAAGACTGGCTAAGTTCAAGAAAACAAATGACACCAAAAACTGGAGAGGCTGTGGGGAAAGGGGAATGTTCATCTACTGCTGGTGGGAATTTAAATTGGTACAGCCACTGTTGAAAGCAGTGTGGAGAACCCTTAAAAGAATCAAGATGAGCCTACCACCTGACCCACCAATACCACTTCTGGGTATATACCCACAAGACTCATCTTACTGCAAAGATACATACACGTCTACGTTTTTTGCAGTTCTCTTCACAATTGCAAAGATTTGGAACCAACCCAAATGCCCCTCAACTGAGGACTGGATAACAAAAATGTGGTACATCTACACAATTGAGTTCTATGCAGTGGTAAAGGAAGATGACATCATGAGCTTTGCAGGTAAATGGATGGAACTCTAAGCTATTATGCTAAGTGAAGTAGCACAGCACCTCCCCCTAAAAAACAAACAGGGAATTGTTTCCCTCATTTGTGGATGCCAGTACCAAATCCTGTGATTGAAAGAAATCCTGAACAACGTTATATTTCCTTCTATCTGAAAGCAACTGTGATATTATAATTTGAATCTCTTAATAAGCCCTAGAATTAAATTACCACTTACTTTCAGACATGGTAATTAATGCACATGGGCCAAAGTTATATATTCATATTTTAGAGTAATGTAAAATTAAAAGGAAATGTCTGAATCCCTGGACATAATAAAAAAAGAAGGGATGTGTGGATGAAACTGATGAATGAATACCAAGTTGTTTATATACAGCATGATGCTTTGGTGTATGATTTTACAGTAGGATCAATATAGATGTGATGTTGCATGCATTTCAAAAGCCTCAAAGAAAGAACTGTGAAATTTTGTTCAGAATTGTAGAATTTTTGACAAGTTCATGAGGGAGTCCTTAGGACAAAATAGATGTCTCCTTCAGAACCCCCTTGCCTGATTGAGAAATAGGCCTGTATTTGAATACCTGATGTGATTAGCTGTGTACTGCCTTAAGAAAAACATTGTAAAGAGTGGTCTGTGCACACTGTAAATACACTGATAAACTTAAAAGTGCTGCAATTGGCAGTAGGTCATTCATCTTCTAAATGAAATCAGAATTATTAGTTCTAAAATTTCTAATAGAAGAAATCTTTCCCTATAAACTCTCTTTACTGGGGCTGGAGAGATGGCCTAGTGGTTGAGTGCCAACCACTCTTACAGAGGAACCGGGTTCGATCCCCAGCACCCACATGGCGGCCAAGAACCATCTGAAACTCCAATTCCAGGAGAACTCCAGTTCCAGGGGAATCCGACGTTGTCTTCTGACCTCCGTGGCATTGCACAACATGGGTGCACAAACTTGCATGCAGACAGTACATTCATACACATACAGAAATAAATAAAATAAAAAAATAAAAAATAAAAATAAATTATCTTTAGTTATTATAGACTGTTTCCTGCTGCTTGACAGAAACACATTAGTAGGAAATTATTTCAGTCAAATCTAGTTTTGAATGTTAATACAAATTTCCAGGCTGAATTGATAAAGAAAAAAGAGACACAAAATAATGAACACTAATTTCAAAATTACTATCCTTTAGCAGAGCTACAACTTCATAATTGCATACTTTTAGAAGCCATTGTAAACAAATTCTTCAAAGACTACTTCAAAGGCAAATGCATAAGTGGTTTTATAATATGATAATGAATAACATATTCATAATTTTTGCTTTGAATAAAATTTCTACTGTCAGCATAATTTACAGATTTAAAAAAGTGCCTTCTCTGAAAATATTTTAAATGGAAATGAATATGGTCTTTTCTAGAAAACTATGTGTGTTGAACTTAAGAAATTTATGAGACAAGTGATGCCAAATTTGCTGGCAAAGATTGAATAATATTGTTGTGTGAAGCATGAGCACAGTAACAATATATTTAAATTTGTGTAAATAGTATTTGCCAAGCCAGGACTATATTATATACTAACTTAATAAAATTCTATTTGTCTATGAACATTTTCATAAATCATATAAAAACTTTACTATATAAAATAAAAAAAATTTCCTTAGGTTCAAAAATAAAATATAGCCCGGGTGTGGTGGCACACGCCTTTAATCCTAGCACTTGGGAGGCAGAGGCAGGCAGATCTTTGTGAGTTCAAGGCCAGCCTGGTCTACAGCATGAGTTCCAGGACAGCTGGGGCTACAGGGAGACCCTGTTTCGAAAAGACAAAAAAAATTAAAATATAAATGAGTATATAAGGAAAACTCCTAGCCCTATAGAAATAGTCGTCAGTTATCACATGGAGAGTAGAATAAGTATTAGAGAACATAAGTCACCTACAAATAGATCAAAGAAATCAATATGAAACCTGAAACTCTGAAACTGCTAGAAGAAAACATAGGCAGTACCCTTAAATATATATGTGTGGGAAAGGAATTTCTAAATTCAACAATAGTTGTTCGGGCAATGAAGTCAACAATCAATATATTAAAAGTGTACAAAATTGATTTTTATTTATTTTTTTGTGATGGTATGGTATTAATTTCTTTATTTTTTTATTTTTAAGGGATTCTACAATATAATGACAGAGTTGTTTGCAGATAACATTGATGTTACTCAGTATGTCATACAATTAAGTAATTTGGTGCATTTTGCAAGTATCTATGTCCAAATTTTGAACAACCCAAGGTTCCCATAGTCCAGTTGGAGAAGCTTGTATGCACAGGCATGTTGATCAATCAGGAGTCCAGACTATATTCCTGTAGTCTCATGATTCACCCCTATCTCTCCACAGCCCTTACAATCTACCATGCCTCATCTTCCGCAGTTTGTTCCCTGGGCTTTGGGAAAGGGGCACAAGTGGGTGAGAAGAAAACAGTCTAATTTCTTTGGAGTTGTCATTTTGGACTCCAGTCTGTTCAGGTTGTTTCCCTTCATGGATTGACAGCTTTCCCAGTGATACCCTTTTTAGTCATACTAACAAAGCACAAGCTATTGGATGTACAGGCATTTAAGCAGTACCAATTATTATGTCAAGCTAAGCTGTGAGCATAGACACAGATGCTTGGATGGTATGCTAATCCGCAAACTGTGGTTTCTCTATAAAGGGTGACAAGTTCTTATTGTGGCTTATAACATCTCCTAACCACTAGAGGACATAAGCTTGTGGCATCCGCTGTGAGTTATTCCTCCAAGGAGAGAGCTAATAGCCAAATAGATTTGGGATATATATAGACACTTGGCTGCCACTGTTGCACAGTATCTCCAGGCTGTTGAGGTGTAGCTGATATTGACGGAGGAGTCTTGCTTGTCTCAGGGAGACCAATATTTTGCTGTATTGCTTTAGTGGCCTTTGGTAACGCTCTCTAGCATTTCAGAGGCCAGTTGTACGCTAGCAAGTGACGTCTCATAACATTTTTCATGCTCACACCAGGTCTTCGACAACAGGGACTTACTGCCTTTCTCCTTGCATATATCCCATTTATAGGCAAAAGGCCTTTATAATTTGGGGGGGCGGGTTTGAATCCCCTAGCCAACATCTCCTAGGCAGAATAATTCATTGCTGATGTCAGAGCTTTCCTGTAGTAATATATTTTGCTTAATTACACAACTTATAAACACTTTACTATTGAATTTGGCTCTAGATAGAGAAATATCCTTTCACAGTTCCTATGCCTATCAATCAATTAATACGTTATGCCTGTTTTATAGGAAATTACCACTGTAACAATTGGCTCTAGTTTACAGTTAGGGAGTGGTTTCATTACCATCATGTTTTTCTTTTTCCTAATAAAGGGGAGAGGTAGGAAGGTTTCTCAGCATCTGGAAGGTAAACTTCATTAGGGCCCATTATAAACAGTCAACCCCAATATTATTCAGAGAGATGCTCAGTGTCTGTGACTCAGGCAGTCTGAGGTTCCTCATTCCTTAATGTTCAGATGGGTCAATCTCTCTGCTGGCATTCCCCAGTTCATCCTGCACAGCCATAAGTTGTATGTTTTCAGGCATTTAGATTGGTGATTTTTACCTGTGGGAACATAAAATTCTCCTTCCATTGTTAGTTTCAGGATCAGAAAAATTGAAAATTTATCAATAGGATTGAAACAGAGTTTTCCATTTGTATCCCAGAAAGGATAGTACAAAATTGATTTTAATTTTGATATGGTAATTCCACCTCTAGGAATTTATCCTTTAGAAGTATAAAAAAATGAAATATATAACTATGCATGTCAAATCTTGGGTTTGTACATTAACATTTGCCACTGTTAAAATTATGAAAGGCACAAAACTTCAATAAAATATTTTTTAAAAATGAGAATAATTTATGGGCTGGAGAGCTGAACCTAAGTTAAGTTCCCAGAAACCTTATGGATTGTAACTCCAGGTTCCAGGGCATCGGACACCTCAGACAGCAAAGGAAACAACCAAGAAACTAAAGCAGAAAACCCACTGAGTAGGAGAAAATATTTACCTGCCACACATTCAACAGGAGATTAATATCCATAATATATGATGAACTAAAAAAAATAAACCAAAGAAACAATAAAACAAATGACCCAATACAAATATGGACAATGAACCTGAACAGAGAGTTCTCAAACGATTAAATCAAAAGTCCAAGAATCACCTTAAAAGTGCTCAACATCCTCAGTAATTAGAGAAGTGCATCTAAAAACCATTTTAAGAGTCCGTCTCACCCCATTCAGACTGGCTAAGATCAAGAGAACAAAAGATGTCAAATGATGGTATGTGGAGATAAGGAGACTCTCATTAACTGCTAGTGGGAAAGCAAACTCATGCAACCACTATGGAAAGGTATGTGGAGAAATCTCAAAAATTAAAAATAAATCTGCTATATGAACAGGTTATAACACTTCTGGACATATATCTGAAGGATATATACTACTGTAGAGATACTTCCACATCCATGTTTGTTGCTGCTCTTTTTATCATAGCTAGGAAATGCAGGCAACATAAAATGTCCCTCAACTGAGGAGTGGATAACGAAAATGTGGTACATTTACAACACAATGGAGTTCTACTCAGCAGTAAGAAAAAATGAAATTATGAAATTTGCAGGTAAATGGATGAAACTAGATACTGTTATACTATGTGAAGTAACTGAGACTCAGAAATCCAAGAAATGTATGCCCTCCCTCATTTGTGGATCATAGCACCAAGAGCTTATATATGAATATAAATCGTGATGTAACATGAGGAACTAGGAAAATAGAAATTTAACATAGAAGAAAAGGAAAAGAAAGAATCCAAAGGAAGAGAGTATTATGGAACAGATATTACCAAGTGGGAAGTGGGGAAAGGGGAGTGTTTGGCTCCAGGTATTTGGGAAGGCCTTGCAGAAACCATGGTTGTGAGGGAGGAGAGAACACAGGAGACAGGAGTTGCTGAGGATAATATGGGTGCTTGAACTGGGGGAGGCGATGACAGAGGTTGAACAAGAGGAAAGAGAAATGAATGGAGTGTGTGGGAGGAGGGGAAGGAAGCCAGACAGAAATGTGTTGGTTTAGAAACCCCCTGAGAATGCAACTATAGTGTTTGAACATTAGTGAATGTGTACACCAGGGGGCTGTATGGTAAGGTGCACAGTGCCCCATCCTAGATGACATATATGCTGTGGAAATTCTACACCTAAGGCTCGTGGAACATAATGGAACAAGGGGTAGAGAGAAAAGTAGTTCATCCTTCAATTCTCTTACCAGCAAAGCTTCCTTATATAACAAGAGTGTGATACACATGGAATGCCACAACCTGCTAAGTTTTAGAGAACAAGAGACTGCAGAGAGTATGTCCATAGATAGAATTCCTATATTTAACCTAGCTACCCAATGCTCAGGGAACTTTGTGGAAGAGGGGACAGAAAGCTTGTAAGAGCCAAGATTGGTCCATAAACACAGGGAATTAGGGGATTTCAGAGCACTAGAAGCTTGCATATGTGAACTTGCAGCAATGGTTGTGTTGAACATAAGACCCATGCCAATTCAATCAGACAAGGGCCTATAGTTGAACAGGGGATATGGACAGTGGGCTAGCCTAACTCTGGGAACTGTTGAAAACTGACTACTACTGGGTGAGGGAGGGTAGATATTACTTATGATCTCTAGATAAACTTACTGTACTCCAGTGGATGAACTTGCACAGAAGGACATCTGTGTACAAGTGCTTGACAGGATGGGACTTAACATATATGGCAGAATGCATGAAGTCTGGTGGGATCTGTGTGTGTGTGTGTGTGTGTGTGTGTGTGTGTGTGTGTGTGTGTGCAGGCATGGATGGGAAAAGAGGTCTAAATTTGATGAAAAACTGTTGTATGAAATGCACAACAGCTCAATTAAAATTAATTTAGAAAAGAAAAAAAGTATTGGAATGGTTTACATGTTTCTATTACTATCCTAAAAAGTGTGTATTAAGTCAATGAATTGCAACAATACAAATGTATTCTCTCCCATTCCTGTAGGTTATATTTCTATCACAGTCATAATTTGACTAAAATTAAGGCATCAACAAGGCTATGTTACAATCTGGAGGTGCTGCCGGGCGTGGTGGCGCACGCCTTTAGTCCTAGCACTTGGGAGGCAGAGGCAGGTGGATCTTTGTGAGTTCAAGGCCAGCCTGGTCTACAATGTGAGTTCCAGGACAGCTGGGGCTACAGGGAGACCCTGTCTCGNAAAAAAAAAAAAAAAAAAAAAAAAAAAAACAATCTGGAGGTGCTAGTGGAAAATCTATTTATTTCTTGCCTCCTTGAGGTCTCAGGAGCTCTTACATTCATTGTCCTATTGTCATTATCTAGCATCTTCAAAGCCAACAATGATGCATTATTCTTTCTCCTTCTCTCAGCTCTACCACTGTATGCAGCTAGACAAGATATTTTTCAATATATATTTTATCAATATTTGTGTATTTCATTTAATACTTTAATTATACTTAGACCTCCAACCTATCAACAACTGTCCTCCATAGCTCACTGAGAGGATTTCATGCATTTTATAATATATGTTAAGGCCTTTCAAGTCAAGTTTGTGTTTCCAGATAAACCTCCCTGTGAGTTCATCAACTTGGGCCTTGTTAGGCTATCTAGTGACACTCCCTTAAAGAAGACTAACTCTCCTTCAACAAGCAGGGATCTGCTGAAAAATTCCTTAGCTAAGGTTGGGGACTCTTGCCCATTTCTCCAGTTCTATGCTGAGCATTTGTCTGGTTGAGTTAGCATGGGTCTTGTACATGCTGTCACCATAACATAAGTTCACATGAGCAAGTTCCCAGAAGCCGGGCAGATTGCTTCCTAATGGTTATGCACCCACCCCTGTTTCTTACAGTCTTTCCACCTGGTCTTGTTAAATCGTACCTGAACCATGGAGGCAGAGGTTTGATGTAGGATTCCTATCCAGGGACTACCACAAAGGAAGCAGAGGCAGGAAAATTCTGATTTTGAGAGTGACCTAGAAAAGAATGTATCTCAGAAAGATGATAGATAGATAGATGATAGATAGGCCAATAAAAATGAGAGATAGAAGAAAAAATGAATTAAACAAAAAAGAGAAAAGAAAAATCAGAAGAGAAAAATAAATGAATAAATCTATAACATCATTAAGCAGTATTAAATAATATGGAAGAGATTAAATAGAAGGCAATAAAAAGGATGGAACAACTATTCTTATTTGAGAATTTATTGAATAGGTTGTCATGGACTCATGCTTTAAGAGGTCACAATAATGAGTGATTTATTTTACTAGAGTAATTCTTAAGTCTTCAATATTTTAAAAATTACAATGTGTGTGTGTGTGTGTGTGTGTGTGTGTGTGTGTGTGTGTGTGTATGGGCATGCATTTGGATGTCACAGCATTTGTGTGGAAGTCAGAAGACAACATGTGGGTGTCAGTTCTGTCCATCATGTAGGGCCTTGGTATTCAAGTAAGGTTGTTAACATTTATAAACTAAGCCATACCATGGGCCCAGGTTTTATATTTTTTGAAACCTGGAACATGCTTGTGATATAAAGTTTGCCTACTATATTCAAGACCTAGGATTTAATCTTATTTTTTGACATTCATAAGACTTAAAAAAATAAAAAAAAAACTTCTATCCACTCCAAATAGAGGGAAAACTGTCAGACCAAAGGAAAATTCCATCAATCCAGCTTGGTGAACTAATGAATTTTTTGGAGTTACTTACAGGAATATGGGTAACTCCCAAACTGCTATATGGGAATTTCCCATCCTCCAATCAATTTTTTGTTCTTTATATGTTTTAATATTTCTAAGAATACATTATACCTTGTACAATTGGAAGTAGTGTTCTAATCTCAGTGGAACTTTCTTTAAGTACTGGTGACTGTCCTCTCTTTGAGAGGGAATGCTAGGAGATTTATTTAGAAGATTGGTACATTTTTAATAAAAAAGGACAGCATTTCTCAATTGGTTACTTGGATTAACTTTAGAATTTACTAGCACCACTGCTAGTACAAAGGATTTTCATGTCTCACATACACACGTACCAAATATAGAGCTTAGCAGTATACCATGTGATTCTTACCCCTAATGAATTATAAAAAGCAATCAAATACTTAAAAAAAAATTGTCCTGCCATTTCCTGAAACAACAGTAGCCCATGCCATTTTTGAAAGGAATAAAAAGTAATCTACACTTGTGAGCTGATGATTACAACTGGGAGGAAGAGTAACTTCTAGGTTAATGAATTTAAACTCTTAATATAACTACTAATGATCAAGTTTTAATAACTAGATACATAAACTTAAAAAGCAACATTTTGGATCTAACAACAGTATTATAACAATGTAGAATATTAATGTAGTATATAATATAGTACATAGGCTACTATTATTGCGAGTTGCACTAATATTAGCAGTGCTCAGGATGACTTGGATGTGATGGTAACAGTAATAAGGAAAAAATACTGAAAGATTTGGCAGTAGAATACACAGTAGGCATTGCAGTGGATAATACTGTCTGCTCCTCAGAATCTATAACATCCTAGAAACCTAGACTCTGTGCCTGACTTTGAGGAATTATGTAGATTCAGTTAATGAAGTGAGAGGATGCACCATGACTAAGAAGATACAATTCCATAGGCTAGGGTTTCAGACTGCATAAAGAGTAAAAAAGAGAACTGAGTATAATTATTCTTCACTCTTAGTTTCCTGAGTGTGAATGGGATGTGACTAGATTTCTCAAAATCCTGCTTCAATTACCTCTTTGTTTTGTTGGACTACATCACCCGAAGCTCTCTCTTAACTTGTTTCTCATTATTTATTTTGTCATAGCAATGAGAAAAGCAACTAACACAGGAAATCATCATCAGAACTAGGTTACTTTCAATAATGATTAAAGAGTTAGAAGAACAATATGGGATAAATAAAAAGTGTAAACTTTGTTGTTTTATTGTGAAAAATAGGAGAATCAGAAAAAACTCATATCAAACATGAACAAATCCTAGAATAGGTTTGCTTATTACCATGGCTCACTGTTACTAACTTCATGGGACAATGCTAATAAATGATTATACAATACAGAGGGTGATAAGGGTGTGATTATAAACAAAACACTACTGTATACATGAAAAACATAAGCAGTATTTTGAATACTTTCTAAAATTTGACAAAGGAGAAATAAACTATTATATAGAATGTAGGAGGATAAATTATTAGCTTGTGTCTGTAGTTTTTTTCTAAATTTCTCAGCAATTTAAGAAATACGATTTTAAGCTTCCTTTTTACTTCTACTCAAGTCAGCAATGTGAAATAACCCCCATTATTTTGCAATCAATTTGCAAGAAAATAGCTTTGAAAATTATAGAAAACTCAAATCATTCATTTAAAACAACTATTGATAATTTATTGTCAAAGAAAGCATTAACAGATAAATACACTTTTGATTGTCAGTATCACCAGCATATTGGATAAAATCCATATATTTTCATGTGTACCTCCTCATTTATAAAACATACACCTAAACATAATCATACTCTAGGTAATTTTTGCCATTATTTGCTAAATCATGCCTTTCGCTTATCTATATAGAATATACCTCATTTTTAAAAACATGCTTTTGAAAGTCTGGAGTATACCATTTCTTACATAAACATGCAGCAGGATGTGCTTAAAATTGAGAGTGAAACAAATTATGATTTTACAATCCTTTGCACTATGAGTTTGACTAATTATATGAAGAATATATGAATATATTTGAACAATTTGTGAAATATGTTAAAATATGAAAACTTTAACATTGTATTTGCCCCTTTTCATTCTCAAGGATATATATGCATATATATATTAATTATGTGTATATATACATATATTAATTTCATTATGCCCTTTAACGCCTTTGGATTTTGTATTCATTTAAAAACACATTTGGAAATATGTTGTGAGTGCTCTAGAAAACTGTTATACCTATTCACATCAATTTTCCACAATTACAGCCTAATCTACTTGCATTATAATAAAGACAAATCATATAATTCTCCTTCCAATAATTTTTGTCTCAGCAGAAAATAATACTAACTACAAGAATCATAATATCTACTTTGTTCCCATCCTGGCCAAGCTGATGAAACGACTGAAATTGGTGGTCCTGTGACTACTTTTTTTTCTTATGAAATACATACAAATAAACAAAAACAGGTTGGTTTCAGCTTTTGGTAACAGTCAAATGTCTCCTATCAGAACAATTCTTATAAAAGCATTAGAAGTTCTGAACAACATATATGACTTGTTAAAAGGGAATTAAGTTATGACCCAAAGCAAAGAGAAGTCACAGATTTAACAGCTGTAAAGGAGTTAGGTTACTATATACAATTCTACTTTTTTATTAGAACTTTTATCCTGACAGCTGCCTCCAGTGTAAGTCAATGCTGTAAATAATATCTTGATATAAATATCCTGTATAACTGTCATTAAACACTGGCAGAAGATTTTTAGGCAACCACAGCCAATATTAAGAAGGAAAAAAAAGCAAAAGAGAAAGAAAAACACAGAGAAATGTTTAAGTATGTGAATGGTCTCTTCCCAAATAGCTGGTAATTTCCTGAAAACAAACATGGGTAAAACTGAATGCAAACCAGTAAGCTAAGTCAAAACAATTAATTTGGTAATTTTTTTTATTGATGTTTTGTGTATTTCATACATCATTTTCCAATGCAGTTTAGGCATATATCCCCTTCCCTTCCCCCCACCCCACCCCTACCCATCCCAGATCATGCATTCTGCCTTAACTTTTCTGGATCTTTCTCTGTTTTTTTGTTTTGTTTTGTTTTCATTTTGTTAACAATAGGTGATAATCTGTGAGTACAAGCATCCTTCATGTAAAACCAACTTGTGAGCAGTTGTGCCCGAACCCACACAGCACATGGGTCCCACCATCCAGCGGGGGGGGAGGGGCTTGTATGTTCAATCAAGTTGATCAAATGAGTGTCCAGTCTATATTGTTGTAGTTTCACCATTCACCCCAATCGTAGCCCTTACATTCTACCACGCACCCTCTTCCACAGATTGTTCCCTAGGCTTAGAAAAGGGGCACAGGTGGATGAGAAGCAAAACAGTCTACTTTCTCTGGAGCTGTTGTCTTGGTCTCTAGTCAATTCTGGCTGTTTTCTTTGATGGGCTTCCAGCTTGTCCAGGCATAACCTTTTGATCCTACTATTGAAGCACATGCAATTAGATATATATGTACTTAAACAGTATAATATATAGCCTTTCGATCCTACAAATGAAGCACACGCAATTAGATATATAGGTATTTAAACAGTACTATTTGTTATGGTAGGTTACTTTGGTATAGACACATATGTTTAGATGGTATGTTAATCCATGAATTACATTTTCTTCTGTTAAGTGTGACAGGGTCTTCGTGTGGCTTATAACATCACCTAACCATTAGAGGATGTAAGCTTGTGGCATCAGCCATGGGTTATTCCTCCAAGGAGAGAGCTAATAGCCAATTAGATTTGGGATATACAGACATATGGCTGCCACTGCTGCACAGTATTTCCAGGCAGATGAGGTGTAGCTGGTGCTGACGGAGGAATCTTACTTGACTCAAGGAGACCTGTATTTGCTTTATTGGTTTAGTGGCCTTTGGTAACACTCTCTGGCATTCCAGCGACCATCTGTATACTTGCAAGTGTGGTCTCCATACATCTTTCCCATGTTTATATCAGGTCTTCAACAGCAGGGCCTTATCGCCTCTCTTCCTGCAGATATCCCAGTTTGGAGGCAAGGAGCCTTTACCTTTTGTGGGGGCTTGGATCCCCTGGCCAACATCTCTATGGTAGAATAATCCATTGTTGATGTCAGAGCTCCTGTATTAATATATTTTGCTTAAGTGCATAGCTTAAGGAGACTTTAGTATTATATTTGGTTCTGAATAGAGAATAATCCTTTTCACAGTTTCTATGTCCATTAGTCAATTAAAGAAGGCAGTTTTACCTATTTTACAAGAGAATACCTCTATAACAGCTGGCTCCAATCTACAGCTGGAGAACGACCTCATCATCCTCATATTTCTCCTTATTCTATGGGGGGTAGTTAAGAAAGTCTCTTGTATTAAAACCCTTGTGGCACCTAGAAGGTAAGCTTCATTAGGATTCTTTAAAATATCGTTGTTACTAGTAGGATCCAGAGAGGGGCCTGGCGTTTGCAGCAATCTGAGGCATTTCTTCCCTTCAGTGCCTGGAGGAGTCACTCCTTCTGCTGGGACTTTCTGGTACATCCTACTCACTGCAAAGCTGCATTTTCTTTCTCAGCCATTAAGTTGGTGATACTCTGGCCTGTTGGAACATACAAATCCTTTCACATAGTTAGTTTTAAGATTTGGATTGCAAGGTTTTTTGACAAAAAGTTTTCATATCTATATATATCCCCCTTTTTTATTTTAGGTTTTCATTTTTAACCCATGAGTTTCAAGAAAGCAGTTGTATTATATATACCTATAGGGTGGAGTCAAGGCACAGCTTTCATCAAGTTCACCCATGCTGTTTTAGGTTACTGTATGTGATTAACTTGGGAAACAAACTTTATTTTTAGATTAAATCATCCTATAGGTGAAAGAGATTGTTACCAGGTCATACTTTATATGACAGCAAAATTATAGAGAACATTTGTTTATACCAATCCCAAAGTTATTGTTATACAGTTTTTAATTAAAGCTAATGTGGACAACGGCAATTTATATCACCAATTAACTCAGATGAATTACCGTTTTTATCAGCCTTTAAACCAATGTTGTTTAATATACACATGTTTACTTTTACTAAGTCCTAAAACACCATGTATCCTGTAGACAGAGTCTGGGCAAAACTGGATACTTGTTGAACCTCACGTCAATTAAATATGCACCAATCGAATATACACCCGTGTCCCTCTCCTGCCCCTCCCACCCTTCCCGAGTCACCATTTCAGTCAGTTTTCTGATGCAATCTTTCTGTTGTTCTTTTAATATGCATCCTTCCCCACAAGAAATATTTATAACTGGGTTATTGGTACTAGCATCCACATATGAGAGATACCATTTGTTATTTGTTTTTCTGGGACTGTGTTACTTCACTTAACATGATGTCTTCTAGCTCCATCCATTTACCTGCAAAGTTCATGATGTTGTCTTTCTTTACCGCTGCATAGAATTCCATTGTGTACATGTACCACATTTTCTCTATCCACTCGTCAGTTGAGGGGCATTTGGGTTGATTCCAGTTTTATTAATTTGGTAATTTTAACTGCCACCAAGGAGATATTGCTCACTTCTGAGTTCAGCCAAGATAAAGTCTAATATCACATATGTTCCCATATGTGGAAATTTGCTAAACACAAACACGACATGAAAATAGAAGGTATACTATTTATTAAGAGGAAGGAAATTAGAATGAATAAGGTAATCGAGAATTAATATGATCAACATATATAGTATTCTTGAACAAAAATATCATTATAAAATTTATCACCTTGAAAAATAATGTTCAGGGGCTGGAGAGATAGCCTAGTGGTTAAGAGTGCCGACTGCTCTTGCAGAGGACCCGGGTCGATCCCCAGCACCCACATGGTGGCTGAAAACCATCTTTAACTCCAATTCCAGGGGAATACGACGCCCTCTTCTGACCTCCGTGGCATTGCACAACACAGGTGCACCAACCTACATGCAGACAGTACATTCATACACATATGAAAATAAATTTTAAAAAATAAAAAAGAAAAATAATGTTCAAGCTGGGTGTGGCGGTGTACGCCTTTATTCCTAGCACTTGGGAAGCAGAAAACAGGCGGATCTTTGTGAGTTCAAGGCCAGCCTGGTCTACAGAGTGAGTTCCAGGACAGCTGGAGCTACAGGGAGACCCAGTCTCCAAAAAAAAAAAGACAAAAAAGAAAAATAATATTCAATAATAACAATATAAAAGAACTTTCTCCATAAAACATATTTTTAAAACAAAATTCCCATAAGATGTGATTCCCAGCTTCAGAGTACAATTAAAAATGCTCAGAACATGAAGTTTTAGGAAGAAACTTGTTTCTAAAAGAAAAGAAAATCAATGAAGAGTAGCCTCGATATTTTGTAATTGTTTAATAATTATAAAACTCTAAGCTTATAAAACAGTTTTCATAATCATGTCAAAATACATGTTTCAGTTGAAAAGATTTTAGCACAGAGAATGTATAAAATGAACAAACAGGCACTTCCAATTACAAAAGCACAATATTCTCTATAAAAATAAAACACATAATACCACAGAGTCAGGCTTTCTTGTTGGCTAGTAGGGGCCCAGATCCTTCAAGACTTTCTAAGTTCACCTGATTCTGCATCCTTAGTGAGCTTCCTAAGTTGAGCAAGACCCACCCTCATGCTTTGGGAAAATCTGGAGTTCTCACTGTTCCAAGACCAGGCTTTCCTGCTGCATAGCATGGTCACAGGCCTTTGGAGACTGCCTAACTAAGCTTCCACTGTGAGCTGGCCAAACCTGTCGTGTGCATCTGTCTGGGATCATCTGCAATCCCTCACATGGCTCTAGACCTTAGGATTCCCTGCTGACTAGCATGCATCGCATCTTCTATCTCTTTTCCTTGGAACTTGTCATTGTCCATCTGAAGTTTGTGAAGTACCCCTAACTAGATAGGACCACTTCACCCTCTTGGAGAACTGAGTAACCTGACTGGAGATATCTGGTCCTTCAAATTAAAAAAAAAAATCAAAAGATGGAACTTGAAGCCTAGACCAACAAGCTTTTCATACCCAATCAGAAATCAACAAAAGTACATAAAAATACAAGCGGAATCAAGCACCAACTCAACAAAGGAAAGCTTTGTTTCATGCTAGAATCACAAGCAATAAAAAAATCCATATGCCAAAACCACAATGAAAATAATATGAAAAACCAAAATATTGTATTCTCACCAAACACCACCAGACCTATAGAAAATTTCTACAATGAGAAACCCCTAGATGATATCCAGGCCACAGAATTTAAAAGAAGAATCATAAACATGATCAAAGAATTCAACAAATTTAACGAACACATAAACAAGTCTGTGAACTAAAAGAGGGTATGGATAAACATCTGGCTTTGCAAGGGACAATTATTTAAGAAACCTCAGGCTTAAATGCAGAAGGAAGTGAAAAACTCAATAAGTGAGTTGGAAATGACTAAAGAAAACCTCACTAATCGTATGGAATAAATAGAAAACATAATATCAAGATTGGATGAAAAAGTTGAAGAATTTGATCTCTCAAGCGAAGAATATGAAAAAAAATTTAACAAAACGGGAATGGAATATGCAGGAAATGTGGGACATAATGAAAAGTCCTATGTTATAGCATGGAGGAAGGAGAAGAATCCCAAGTATATTGTATTGAACAGATCTTAAATAAGCTTGTAGAAGAAAATTTCCAAAAATTAAGGAAAAGGATACTCATACAAATATAAGACTATAAGAAGTGCATAGAACAACAAATCAACAGAACCACAAAAGAAACTACCCATGGCATATCATAGTAAAACCACTCAATATACAGAAGAATGAGAGGATACTAAAAGCTGTAAGAGAAAAACAAGTCACATATTCAGGAAAACCCACCAGAATTGCAGGTGACTTTTCAGTGCAAACTAGGAATGCCAGAAGAATGTGGATCAAAGTATTCCCTCTTTTAAATGATCATAGATGCCCACCCAGAATATTTTATCTAGCAAAACAGTCTATTATACTTGAAAGAGAAAGAAAAATATTCTATGATTTGAATATGCTGAAAGAATTCATGTCATCCAAACCAACTCTTCAGAGAATACTTGAAGCAATACAAAGGACTGAAGAAAGAATGAGTCTACCCAAGAGACAACAGAAAGAATCTAAATTAAGTATAATTGTGGAAGCACAAAATTAGTCCAAGAATGTAAATAGAAAATGAAATTAAGATAACCAATACACATCTTTTAAAATAAATGTAAATATCAATGGTCTGAACTCTCCAGTCAAAAGATACAAGGTAGTTGAATGGATTAAGAAACAAAATCCGGGACTGGAGAGATAGCCTAGTGGTTAAGAGCACCGACTGCTCTTGCAGAGGACCAGGGTTCGATCCCCAGCACCCACATGGCAGCTGAGAACCGTCTGTAACTCCAATTCCAGGAGAACTCCAGTTCCAGGGGAATCCGACAGCCTCTTCTGACCTCCGCGGCATTGCACGACATGGGTGTACAAACCTACATGCAGACAATATATTCAAACACATACAAAAATAAATAAAATTTAAAAAGAAACAAAATCCATCTTTGTGTTGTCTGCAAGAAAATAATCTCAACTTAGAGGATAGGGAGTTCCTTAATGTGAAATGATGGAAAAATTCCAAGTAAATGGCAATAAAAAAAAAAATCCAGGGGTCACAATTCTTTCTGGCAAAATTGATTTCAAAGTAAAACAAATCAGAAGTAAAAAGGGTCACTTCATTCTGCTCAAAGGAACAATTGACAAAGTAGATATTTCAGTCATGAACATATATTCACCAAACTCTGGTACATCCAAGTTTAATAAAAACAGTACTACAAGACTTTAAGCACCGATTAACCTCAACTTAGTAATCTGTAGGAACTTTAATAATTCTTTATCTTCAATAACCAAACAACTGTACAAATAATAAGCAAAAGTATCATAATTAAATGATACCATACATCAAATGGTCCTAACAGACATCCACTGACTATTTGACAGAAGAAACAAAACTAGACTTTCTATTCAGCACCCCTTGGAAGTTTCTCTAAAACTGACCAGATACTGAGGCACAAAGCAAACCTTAATAAATTCAAAATAATTAAAATAATTTCATGAATTATATAAGACCACAATGCAGTAAGGTTTAAAATCCACACCAAAAGAAGCTCTAGTAACTACACAAATTCATGGAGATTAAATAGCACACACGTGAATGGATCAAAAGAAAAAATAAGAAATAAAGTTTCATGAAACTAAATGAAAAGGACAATACAACACAACAGATATTCTGAGCCCCTTTAAATCAGTTTTAAGAGGGACATTTATAGCTTTAAGTGTCTACATTTTGATCTCTAGATGGACTGAGTAGAGTGCAGTGGATGAATTTTCACCTAGGTACATCTGGTTGCAAATGCTTGAATAACATATAAGGCAGAATTCATGAGGTCTGGTGGGGGTTGGAGGGTAGCAAATGGGGAAGGGGTCTAAACTTGATTGATAACTGTGTTATGAAACTGCAAAAGCTTAATAAAAATAAATAAAAATCAGAAAAAGCACAAATAAATGACTTACCAATAAAACTCAAGACTCTAGAAAGGCAAGAACAAATAAAACCAAATCCCAGGAAATGAGAAGAAACAACAAAAATCAGAGTAGAAATTAATGAAGTACAAACAAAGGAAACAGTACAAATAATAAGTGTATTTAAGCGCTGGTATTTACAAAAATAAACAAGATAGACAGACCCTTAGCCCAGTTAAAGGAAACAAAGACATATCGAAATTACCAAAACCAGAGATGAAAGAGTATATATCACAACAGACTCCAAGAATATCCAGGATATTATAAGGGAGTAATTTAAAAAGCATATTTTATTAAATTTGCAAACCTAAAGGAAATTCATGAATAAATAAATTCATGGGAACCATTAAATCGAATCCATTTTATGACCAGGAGTGGGTCCGAATACTGAGACCTAGTGCCCTCAGATGTCTCACAGATCTGTTGTATCGAGTCAAGCTTCACTCATTCTTTTGTTCATACATTATCTGACACTTGAATTGTAGAATTAGTAGCTAGGATCAACCCCTATCTTAGCAGAGAAACTTGCCCTTTGATCTCTCACCCTACAATCACACACACACACACACACACACACACACACACACACACACACACACACACACACACACACACACTACCATATAAACATCTCAGTTTTAGTTGTTCATACATAAATTCTTTCATATTCTATCTTAGACTATCTTGGGTAGAGAGGGCGGAGGGGTTCTGAGGGACCAAACACATATGCCCAGGTCACAAGTTAAGCACATGGCTCAGTAAGCTGATTTACATTATAAGCAGTAACATTTTGGTTGTAAGATTAGACAAAAGCCATTAATGAAACATATGTCTATATTTTAAAAGTCAGTCCTTCAAGATAGGAAGATCAGCGGTTTAATATCATGCTTGGCTCTATAGGAAATTACAGGTTAACGTGGGCTACATGAGCCTTTGTCTCAAAAAGTAGAAATATGTTGTATTCACGCTTCATAATGACAGATGAGCAAAGGAATTTTCAAATAAAGGAAAACCTCAAAGAAGTAGGTTACCAACGAAACTCCACCCTAAGAAATTCTAAAGAAAAATAGACAGGGTTAGCAATGTCAAAACAAAATGTGAAAAATATTTTTAAAACTAGAGTTAGAAATGATTCTAAACTCAAACAAAATATTAAAGTGCTTAGATTTTAAAAGGTAAGTAGTTCTCATTATATTGTTGCATACTTCATTGTGTAGCTCTATTTTGAAACTCTGTTCATCAAGCATGAAAATTAAATATTCATAGATATTAATGGTAGTTTTGTGTGTTTGCAGGAATAATGTACCTTTTAGAATCCAATCTAAAGCATTTTTAGTGTAGCTACTCTTCAAAAGATTAGAGTATGGAATTTATTTTTAAAATTCTGGAGTAAAAATGGACTATTTTTTCTACTTTAACATTCTGTAAAACAGTGCCAAGTAAAATGAAATTGAGGAAAAAAGATGCAAATGCTTTCTTTGTTGAAATGAAAGGACATCTGGAACCCTGAGTCACAATATTTGAGGAAGTGCTTCATATTTGTTTAAGGATAAATAGTGGTGAAAGAAGATACCAAAAGAGGATGCAGTTGACTGTGCAGTTCACAGAGGGAGGAAGCTCACACATCTTAAGTTTTCCAAATACATAGCACATGCTGAGAGCCAAAAATAATACTGCTTGTTCATAAAATAACTTTCTATGATTTGGATAGTTTAGCACCATGTTTTAGGAAGAGTTTAAATCACTTACCTTTCTGTGGGGAGCATCTTTGAGCAAAGCTTGAGAAAACTAATACATGCATGGTTCCTTGGAGCCCAGTTTTAAAAGCTCAGGGTGATACAGTTAATTTTCTCATTCCAATAAAATGAAAATAAATTTAAAATTCTAAACTCACTAATATAGATCAGAATTCCCCATGATCAATTACATCAAATATAACACTTTAATACAAAAACATACCTTTAGCAAAGTAGCAGTTAACCAATTTGCCAAGTTAGAAAATATCTCTAGGGGCAATGAATGTGAGGCAGGTGTTCTACAACTGGCTTCACTTCCAGCCCTTAAAACAGTTTCAGTATTTTACTGTGTAACTCACTGGCTTGTTTTGGTTAATTAAAGTATGTTATACTGGCCAGATTTCCTTAAAATTATTATTACTTTAGTATTCATGTGTTACTTGTAACTTTAAAATGTTTTATTGAAAAAGAGCATCATACAATACTGTTCTTCATTAAAGATTCAATTTTAAAACAGAAATGTCTCTAGATTTCCCTCTGCAGCATTCTCAAACTTGCCCAGGACAGACTGAATACTCATTCCAGTTGGGCTGTGCTCTTAGTAACATGAAATGTTTCTCATTCCACAAGAAGTTGGGGACAGATTACATGCTGTGCAAGCAGCTGGGGGCAGATTATGTGATGCCCTTGCAGCAGCTGGGGGCAGAGATTGTGTGGACCTGTGGGGTCCTGTGGATACAGTGAGTCAGCCCAGAGGGCTCTGGGAGTTAAGAGCTGAGGTTTTAACACAGAATGCTGCCCAAGCATTTGGGGGTGGATTAAGGGCTGATCATGCAGCAGCTGGGGGTGGAGTTTGTGCTGATTGCCTGCTGCCCATGCAGCAGCTCAAGGCGGAGTTTGTGTGGATGGCCTCAGGGGCTAAGCAAGCAACCGAACCCCCCAACCCCACCAACTGGAACCCCCCAACTGGAAGTCAGGAGAGAGTGGCTGGCAGCAAAGGGAATACAGTCTTCAGAAGATGTCATCCGGGTTGCTACCCACCCAGCTCTTGCAGAACAGAAAGGGAAAAGTGAATTATACCTTCCAATATATATCCAAAATTGAAAGCGTAAAACCTAGATAAGTCAACACTCCATTCATAAGGAGATACAACAAAGACACCCGAAGGAATCAAGGAAAGCAATCCTTCAACAAGATGAGGAGGCATTTAAGATTCGTATCAGAATACAGGCGAAGGCTAACCACATACCAAGGAGAGCACTATGAAAGAACAATATGGGAAAACGACAGAATAACACCAAACTGTATAGAGCCAGTGGAGGAGTCCTACAATGGGATCTCTCTAGAGGTAACCCAGGACTCAGATCCCAAAATAACAATCACAGATACATTCAAACTAATCATAAAACTAAGGGAAGAGAAGGAAAAACACAGAAAGGACCTAGAGGAAGACAAGGACAAATTTCAAAAAGAACTAAAAGGAGAAAATGGCAGATTCCAGAAAGAGCTAGAGGGACAAAATGACAAACTCCGGAAGGAAGTAGAAACACTGAAAAGATCCCATGCTGAAATGAAAAAGGAAACCAATGAGCTACAAGAAAAGTTTGAGAAGCTCCAAAAGGAAATGGAAATAGTAAAGAAAACACAGGAAGAAATGAAAAAGGAAATCAAATTGAACAGTCATCCAATGAAGAGGAAAGAATGGGAAAAAGCCTCAGAAGCAGATTGGAGGAAGCAGAAAAAAGAATATCAGACCTAGAAGACAACACAGAACAACTAAAAAGCTCAAGTAAAGACTATGAAAAATTTAAAAATACACAAGAATGGAACAACTAGGAAATGTGGGAAACTATGAAAAGATCAAACCTCCACATCATAGGAATAGGAGAAGAATCCCAAGAGAATGGTATTGATCATATTGTCAACAAAATAATAAGGAAAATTTCCCCAAATTAAAAAAAGACAAACCCATACAAATACAAGAAGCAAGTAAAACACCAAATAGACTAGACCAGAAAAGAAACTCCCCTGCCATACCATAGTTAAAATGCTGCACAAAAATAAACTCCAAACAGATCAAAGACCTCAATGTGAAACCCAAAACTCTGAAGATGATAGAAGAAAAAGTTGGTAGCAACTTACAAGACATAGGTGTAGGAAAAGACTTTCTAAATCAGACAGCAGCTGCTCAGGAAATAAGGTCGACAATTGACAAGTGGGACCTTATTAAACTCAAAAGATTCTGTACAGCAAAATAAACAGTCAGGTTAGTGAAGAGAATACCCAGAGAGTGGGAGGAAACCTTCACTGCTGATACATCTGACAGAGAATTAACTTCCAGAATATATAAACTGTTCAAAAAACAAAGAAGAAAACAAATGACTCACTCAAAAGATGGAGTAAAGAGCTGAGCAGAGACTTCACAAGTGAGGAAATAGAAATGGCTGAGAAACATCTTAAAAAGTGTTCAACATTGCTAATAATTAAGAAAATGCAACATAAAACCACTTTAAGATATCATCTCACCCCATAAGGCTGGCAATGATCAAGAAAACAACTGATACCAAATTCTGGAGAGGGTGTGGGGAAAGGAGAACACTCATCCACTGCTGGTGGGAATGCAAACTTGTACAACCACTGTGGAAAGCAGTATGGAGAACCCTTAAAATTCTCAAAATGAGCCTACCACATGACCCAGCCATACCACTTCTGGGAATATATCCATCAGAATCTTCCTACCACAGAGACACATGTACAGACACGTTTATTGCAGCTCTTTTCAGAATATTGAACAGCTGGAACCAACCCAAATGCCCCTCAACTGACAAGTGGATAGAGAAAATGTGGTACATCTACACAATGGAGATCGATGCAGCGGTAAAAAAAGATGACATCATGAAATTTGCAGGTAAATGGATGGAACTAGAAGATTTTATGCTAAGTGAATTAGCACAATCCCAGAAAAAACAAAAGATGAATGACATCCCTTCTCTGTGGATGCTAGTACCAAGTACCTAGTTGTAATACAAACTGAACAATGCTAATGTTATATTCCTCATGATCTAAAAATAACAATGCAATTGCAATGTGGGTCCCTAAACAGGTTCTAGAGCTGACCTAACATTTATTTCCAGACCTTAAGTTTTTGGTACATGATGGAGAGTATGTGTGCATCTTTTAGAGTATTATTGGATTAAAATGGAAAGATGAAAATCAAGAAATATGCTATGGAAATAACATACAGTTTGTTTCCAAAAGATACAATCTTAATATAGGTTTAGTAGGCTGGTGCCACTTAGCCTTTCTGGGTGGTTAATGACCATACTTAATGCCCATACCAATTCAGCCAAGGGACCTAAGGGATAACTTTGTTCCTTGCCCTGAGAGGTCAACCAAGACTTAGGGGATTATGCATGGGGCACCTCTTGAAATGTCCTACAGATGTGGGTCACCAGTCTTCTTGTTCAGGGAGGTCTTGCAAATCCACTGATGGGACTTCAGCCAGTGTCCAGTCTAAAGAGAGGAAAATCTGCTCATGCTTCAGAAAAGGAAACCTGGTCTAGAAAGACCTGCTTTTTTCCTCGACTGGATGGAACTGGTGAATGAAAAGCTGAAAGGAGCAAGGGGCTCCCATCTTTCTCTCCCCCCCAAAAAAGACCCAAGAGACCCCTGAGGACCAGATCCTCAAGTGATCTTGAGAAAACAAAAACTTTAGTTAATTTGGGCTAACTGTGTGACCTTAAGCATCCGAAAGGAAATTACAACCAGATACAAATAATCAGTAAGACCAGAGAAATAGTATGCAGACATAGAACTTGAGATCTTAGTAAAAAAGAAAAAAAAAAGAGCTGCAATAAACATAGCTGTGCATGTATCTTTGCAGTAAGATGTGTCTTGTGGGTATATACCCAGGAGTTGTATGACTGGGTCAAATGGGAGGCTCATTTTGAGTTTTCTAAGGGTTCTCCACACTGCTTTCCATAGTGGCTGTACAAGTTTACATTCCCACCAGCAATGGATGAGTGTTCCCCTTTCCCCACAACCTCTCCAGCACTTGGTATCATTCGTGTTCCTGATCCTAGCCAGTCTTATTGGGGTAAAGTGATATCTCAAAGTGGTTTTAATTTGCATTTCCTTAATTACCAGCGATGTTGAACACTTCTTAAGATGTTTCTCGGCCATCTCTAATTCCTCCTCTGTGAAGTCTCTATTCAGATCTTTGCTCCATCTTTTGAATGATTCATTTGTTTTCTTTCTTCTTTGTTTTTTGAGTAGCTTGTATACTCTGGAAATTAATGCTTTGTCAGATGTATCTGCTGTGAAGGTTTCCTCCCACTCTGTGGGTCTTCTCCTCACTTCCTTTATTGCTTCCTTTGATGTACAGAAGCTTTTGAGTTTAATGAGGTCCCATTTGTCAATTGTCGATCTTATTTCTTGTGCAGCTGCTGTCTGATTTAGGAAGTCTTTTCCTACACCTATGTCTTGTAGTCTGCTGCCAAGCTTCTCTTCTATCACCTCCAGAGTTTGGGGTTTCACGTTGAGGTCTTTGGTCCATCTGGAGTTGACCTTTGTACAAGGTGAGAGGTAGGGGTTTAATTTCATTCTTCTACAAGTGGTGATCCAGTTTTGCCAGCACCACTTGCTGAAGATGCTGTCTTTCTTCCATTGTGTCTTCTTGGCCCCCTTGTCAAATATGAGGTGGCTGAAATTGTATGAGCTCAGGTTTGGATCTTCAGTTTTATTCCATTGGTCAACTGGTCTGTTTTTGTGCCAGTACCAGGCTGTNGACTTAGAGTAATAGAACAGGAACCAATGACCTGGAAGCCTTCTACCTGAAATTCATCATTCATAATGCTAGATAATATACACACTACTAAGGGAGAAAAATCAATCAGTGGCGCAATCCAGAGCTAAAGCCTAATAACCATAATAAGTTTCACAGCAATCTATTGGTGTTGTAGTGGCTCTGTTTAATGGGGGATAATCAATAGCTATCTAATTGGACTTTAAACACTCTTGATGGGAATGAATGCATGACAGGCATTGTAAACTCAACCAAATGCACATGCTTGGAGAGGACACAGATCCTAGAGAAAACCTTATGTCTTAGCTCTAAAAATGAAATGTCTTAGTATATGCTAAATATGGAATCTTATATTTACAGTCAAGCATACCATACTCCAGTCATCAAAGACGTTTCTCTTTGCAACAGATGGAGGTTACTGCAAAATCTCACAACTGGACAGACACATAAATTATATATCTGAAAAATGCCCATTCCTAGGTGTTCTAGTTTGTCTTCCATTGCTCATCTTGTCTTTTCAATTTTGTTGCTATATTGTATATTGGAAGCCAAAGCACTCTTCTCTTCTTGTTCTGAAGGTTCTCCAAAAAAAAAGAGTCCACTTGGATTCTCAACGTTGGCAAGGGGGGGATATATCCCTGATCTAGCCCCGGCAGCCTGCCCAAAGTTGCAGCCACACTGACCCTGTCCTGACTCTCCGGACCCTCTGGCCCAGTGCCTGGGCCCACCCAAAAGGCCTCAGACCCGGGAAGAACCCAGCTCCAAAGCTACTTGCCCAGGTGACTTCTGGGTAGCCCACCCAAAGGTGCAGCCGCACTGGCCCTGTCCCGACACTTCCAACCCTCTGGACCAGCACCCGGGTCCCTCCAAAAACCATCAGTCAGTTCTTTTAGCCAGTCTTTATGGTGTTTTTGTTCCCTCCCCTTTGTATTGCTCCAACATATGCTTATATAACCACCACATATGTATCTAAATTATTACCTCTGAGATAAACTATATGTTATTCCAGAATATGTTTAAGCAGTCACATTTTCCCTGTTAATTTTATATTACTCTAAGATATGAATATGTACCTTCCATGCATATACAGCAATTACAGAGTCTGAAAATACATGGTAGGTCAATTCTAGAGCTATTGGGGTAGGGTGGAGGGAAGGGAAAGGGAAATATGCTTGAACCGAATTGAAAAATGATGTCTGAGATACACTAAACATCAATAAAAAAGAGATTCCACATTATAACAGCCCAGTTGCTTTCAGATAAAAATAAATATAACAATAATGTTGTTTAGCTTGCCTTTCAACTGGGGATTTGGTATTAGCATCCACAAATGAGGGTAACCATTTTTGGATTCACATTTTTCCCCTTTAATTTTAAATTACTCTAAAGTATTCACACATATCCTCCTCCCATATACCAAAATTACAAGTCTGAAAATAAGTGGTAGGTTAATTCTAGAAACCATTAAGTTATTCACATTATAATGGTACAGTTGCTTTCAAGTAAAAGAATATACTCAAAACGAGCCTTCATTTGACCCAGTCATACCACTCCTGGGTATATACCCACAAGACACATCTTACTGCAAAGATACATGCACAGCTATGTTTATTGCAGCTCTGTTCACAATAGCAAAAAGCTTGAACCAGCCCAGGTGCCCCACAACTGACGAGTGGATAGAGAATATGTGGTACATGTATACAATGGAGTTCTATGCAGCGGTAAAGAGGGACAACATCATGAACTTTGCAGGTAAATGATGGAGCTAGAAGACAATTATGTTAAGTGAAGTAACACAGGTCCCGAAAAAAAACGACAAATGGTGTCCCTCATATGTGCGGATTGTAGTACCAATAACCCAGATATAAATATTTCTCATGGAGGAGGATGCATAGTAAAAGAACTACAGCAGAAAGACTGCATCAGAAAACGGACTGAAATTGGTTGAATTGGGAAGGGGAGGGGTGGGAGGGAAAAGGTTATACTCGATTAATGATATTTATTTGATAACTAACAGTTTATCTTTAGATATCATAATTTTTGTATAAGTGTGACATATATATGCAATTTATTTTATTTATTTTATTTTTTTAATTACTCTTTTATGATCTTTTGTGATTTCATACATTTTTTCCAATTCAGTCAGGCTTATCTTCCTTTCCCTTTCCCTTCACTCCACCCCACCCCACCACATCCCAGATCATGCATTCTGCCTAACCTGTCCTGCATCTTTCTCTCAGATTTTTTTTTTATTTTTAGCTATAAGGATTAATCCATGAGTACATGCATCCTTCATGCAAAACCTATCTGCAGGCTGTTGGTGTCCAAACACTACAGCCCCACCATCCAGTGGGGGTGACAGTGTTTGTTCAACAAGTTGATCAAATGAGTGTCCAGACTAACATTGCTGTAGTTTCACCATTCACCCCAAATCGCAGCCCTTACATGGGTCTTACATGCCCCCTCTTCCGCAGTTGTTCCCTAGGCTTAGAAAAGGGGCACAGGTGGATGAGAGGTAAACAGTCCACTCTCTCTGGAACTTTTGACTGTTGACTTCTGGTCAATTCTGGCTGTTTCCTTTCATGGGCTTGCAATTTGTCCAGTAATAACCTTTGCCAATTCCTACTAATTGAAAGAACAAGCAATTAGATATATAGGTAGTTAAGCAGCACTAATAGTTATGGTAGGTTACTTTAGCATTGACACATGTTTGGATATGTTAAAATCCATGAATTACAATTTTCCCCCCTGTTAAATATTGACAGGTCTTTACTGTGGCTTATAAATCTCCGTAACCTGTAAAGGAGTAAGCTTTGGCATCAGCCATGGGTTATTTCTCCAAGGGGAGAGCCAATAACCAATTAGATTTGTGATATACAGGCAGATGGCTGCCTCTTGTGAACAGTTATTTCCAGGCAGGTGAGGTGTTTCTGGTGCTGACGGTGAGTCTTGCTTGACTCAGGGAGGACCCATATTTGCTTTATTGGTTTAGTGGCCTTTGTGAACACTCTCTGGCATTCCAGAGGCCATCTGTACACTTGCATTGTGTGGTCTCAATACATCCACCATACAACAATGTTAACGTCAGGTCTTTGAGAGCAGGGATCTTATTGCCTTCCTTCCTTGTAGGTATCCCAAGCCTAGAGGCAATGATCCTTTACCTTTTGTGGGCCTTGGATCCCCTGGCAAACATCCACCGGTAGAACATTCCATTGCTGATGTCAGAAAGCTCTGTATAATATTATTTTGCTGAGTTGCATAGCCCTAGGACTTTAGTATTATATTGTTCTGAACGGAGAGTAATCCCTTCCACAGTTCCATGTCTAGTAGTCAATTAAAGAAAGCAGTTTTTTTTTTTTTTTACCGGTTTTATAAGAGATTACCTCTACAATAGTTGTCTCCAAATGTACGTTGGGGAAACGACCTCATCATCGTCATTATTTCTCCTTGTTCTATGGTGGAAGGCAAGAAAGTCTCTCATATCAGAACCTTTAGTGGCACCTAGAAGTAAGTTTCATTAGGACTAATTATACTGGTTGTTACATGTAGGATTCACAGAGGGGTTCATGTTTATGGCAATCTGAGGCTTTTCTTCCTTGAATGTTCAGACGGGCATGCCTTTCCGTTGCCACTTTTTGGGTACATTCCTACTCAATGCAAACTGATTCTTTTTCTTTCTCAGCCGTTGAGTTGGTGAAGTTTTGTCCTGTTGGAACAACAAATCTTTTCCCATAGTTAGTTTTAAGAATTTGAATTTGCAAGGGTTTGATGAAAAGGTTTCATGTCTTCTGTATCCCCCCCTTTTTTTTAGCATATGAGTCTCCAGAAAGCAGTTGTATTATACATGACTATAGGGTGGAGTCAAGCACAGATTTCATCAAATACACCCATGTGTTTTTTGGGCGACTATATATGACTTAACTTGGGAAGCAAACTTAATTTTTACCTTAAATCATCTTAAAGAGATGCTACAAGGTTGATACTGTACAAACAGGATAATTATAGAGAACATTTGTATGTGTCAATCCAAAGTTCTTGCTCTACAGATTTTTTGTAAAGCAAATGTAGGCAACAGCGAATTATATCTCCATTTAATTTCAGATGCATTACCATTTTACAGATCTGTAAACCATGTTGTTTAGATATTACACATTTTACTTTTTACTAAGTCCTAAAACACCATGCTGTCCTGTAGACAGTGTCTAGGCGAAACTGAGTCCTTGCTGAGCTCACGTCAATTATATATGCCTTAATCGAATATACACCCGTGTCCCTCCCCACCCATCCCCCCTTTCCAATTCCACCATTTTCAGTCCAGTTTTCTGATGCAGTCTTTCTGTTGTTCTTTTTACTATGCATCCCCTCCATGAGAAATATTTATATCTGGGTTGTTGGTACACGGGTGTATATTCGATTATGCACTATTTATTGACGTGAGTTCAACAAGGTACCCAGTTTTGCCTAGACACTGCCTACAGGATACATGGATGTTTTAGTATTTAGTAAAAGTAAAATATGGTGTATATTAAACAACATTGGTTTAACAGCTCTGATAAACAAGAGTAATGCTATCTGAGGTTAATGGAGATATAAATCGCTGTTGTCCACATTTGTTTTACATAAAATTTTATAACAATAACTTCTGGGTTGGCACATTACAAATGTATCTTATTGTTTCTCTGTTGTACAGTATCACCTTTGTAGCATTCTCATCCTTAAGATGAGTTAACTAAAATATTAGTTTGCCTTCCCAAGTTAGTCATATATCGTACCCAATAACAACTGGGTAATTTGATGAAATCTGAGTGCCTTGATTCCACCCTATAGTTATGTAGTAACAATAAAACTGTCTTCGGAGCTCGATGGTTAAAAAAAAGGGGGGGGGGTACAGACAGACATGAAACCTTTCGTCAAAAACCTGCCAATTCAAATCTTTAAAACTAACTATGGGGGAAAAGTTTGTGTGTTTCCAACAGGCCAAAATTCACCAACTTATACGATGAGAAAGAAAAGATACAGCTTTGCATTGAGAGGATATACCAGAAAGCGCCAATGAAAGGTTGACCTGTCTGAACATCGAAAAAAAGGAAGAAAAAGCCTCACGAATGCATAAACAAAAATCGGGGCCTACCATAAAAAAAAAAAAACAAATATTTTAATGGTCTATGAAACTCTCTTCAGATGCTGCAAAGGTTTTGATATGGAGACTTTCTTACGTCCCCCCCCAGAACAAGGGAAATATTGATATGATGAGGTCGCTCTCCAACTGTTAAATTGGAACAATGCTATAATAGAGTTATCTCTTAGTTAAAAACGTGTGTTAAAACTGCCTCTTCTTTGAATGACTAATAGACATAAGAACTGTGAAAAGGATTATTCTCTGTTTCGAAACCAAAATATAATACTAAGTCCTTAAAACTATGCACTTAAGCAAATATATCAATACAGGAGCTGTGACAGTCAGAATAATTATTCTACGAGATGATGTTGGCCAGGGGAATCAAGGCCCCACAAAAAGTTTAAAGGCTCCTTGTCTCTAAATTGGGATAACTGCAAGAAGAGGGGCAATAAGGACCTCTGCTGCGAAGACCTGATGTTAACTTGGGAAAGATGTAAGTTTGAGACCATCAAATCGACAGGAGTGTACAGATGGCCTACTGGAAACACAAGGGAGAGTGTTATCCAAGAAGCACTCTACAATAAAGCAATACGCCCCTGCCAGTAACAGACCATATGGTTCTGTCAATCGAGCACCAAACCAGCTACCGACTCTCGCCTGCCTGAGAAATACTTGCAGGCAAGTGGCAGCCATATGCTTTGTATATCCCAAATCTTAATTGGCTATTGCTCTTCCCTTGGAGGAAAACCACCCATGGCTGATGCCACAAGCGTACAATCCGCTACAGGTTAGGAGATCTCATAGGCCACAGTAAGACCCCTGCTACTTAACAGGAAAAAATCTAAGTTCGGGATCAACATTCAATCTAATATATGTGTCTAGTACCAAAGTAACCTACCATACCTATTATCTGTTTAAATACCTATATATTCTAATTGCTTGTGCTTCATTGTAGATTGAAAGGTTATTCCTGACACACGTATCAGCCCATTGAAACGAAACACAGCCAGATTGGACCGAGGTCCAAGACACAGCTCCAGAGAGATGGACTGATTGCTTAACTCATCCACCTGTTGACCCCTTTCTTAAGCCTCGAGGAACACTCCTAGTGAAGAGGGGTGATGAGTAAGAAATGTAAGGTGTAATGCTATTGGGTGTGTGATTTGATAGAAACTACAAATTGTAGTCTGGACTCCTTCATGTTGATTGCAAAATGATTGAACATAACAACCCCTGACTCCCGCCTGGATAGGTGGGCTGGCTGTGGGGGTTTGGCACAACAGCCGCAAATTTTTTCATATGAAGGATGCTTGCTACTCATGGATCTATCACTTATAGCCTAACAAAAATGAAAAAAAAAAAAACTGAGAAAAAAATATGTCAGGACAGTTAATGCACAGAATGCATGATCTGGTGGTTTTGGGGGGTGGGGGAGGAAGGGAAGGGAAATATGCTGAACTGAATTGGAAAGATGAGTTAATTCAAAAGCAATCAAAAAAAAAAAAATGGTTTAAAAAAAAAAGAAAATCAATAAACATTATCAAATATAAATGGACTGAAGGACAAAAACTACACCATCATCTCAATTAATGCAGAGAAAGCCTTTGACAAAATTCCAGCATCCCTGTCATGGTTAAATCCTGGAGGGAATTTGTCTGGAAGGGAACATTGCCTCAATGTAATCAAAAGCCATATACAGGAAAACCACGAGCCAATATCATCCTAATGGGGAAATGACAGAAGCATTCCCCTTAAAGGTAGGAACCCGGCAAGGCTCGCCCCCTGTCACACCACTCCTTTTCAATATAGTGCTGGAAACCCTTGCTAGGCATAAGGCAAAGAAAAGGAAATTAAAGAGATTTTAATTAGGAAAAGAGGAGTTCAAGACTATCCCTTGTTTGCCTGATGATATGAGTTGTTACCCTAAACGTACCACAAAGAACTTCCACCAGGAAAGCATCCTAGAATGATTAAGAGCTTTGGTAAAGGTGGCAGGATACAAATAAATCTAAGAAAGATCAGTAGCCTTTCTCTACTCACAACAACATAGCAACTGAAGAAGGACTACAGAGAAGACACTCTCCCATCATATAGCCTCAAAAAAAATAAAATACCATAAGGAAAAACCGAAACCAAGACACCACAAGTGAAATCTCTACAGACAAAAGTTGTTTTAAACTCCTGAAAAGGAAATTGAGGAATACATCAGAAGATGTACAAACCTCCCATGCTCGGAGTGGGAAAAATTAATATAGTAAAATACGTCCATCCTACCAAACTAGTGTACAGATTTTAATGCAATCCCAATCAATAATCCCCAAGAGATCTCTCACAGAGCTTGAAAAAAAATCCCAATGTCATTTGGAAAAACAAAAGAACCCCAAATAGCCAAGCAAACCCCTGAGTGAAAAGAACAATACAAGGAGGGATCGCTATACAGACATCAAACTTGATACTACAGGCTCATAGTCATAAAAAACGCCTGGTACTGGCACAAAAACCAGACCAGTTGACCAATGGAGATAAAACTGAAGAATCCAACCGAGCATTACAAATGTTCAGCCACCCGCATATTTGACAAGGGGCCCAAAGAAGATGCACATGGAGGAAAGACAGATCTTCCAGCAAGTGAGGGTCTGGTCAAAATGGGATCACTATCCTGTAGAAGAATGAAATTAAACCCCTACCCCTCACCTTGACAAGTAATCAGATGGACCAAAGACCCGAAGTGAAACCCCAATACCTTCTGAAGTTGATAGAGAGATAAAAGTTGCAGCAGCTACAAGACATAGGCTGTAGGAAAGAGACTTAAGGAGGTCCTAATTATCAGTACAGACGCTGCACGAAGAAATAAAGTATCGAAAATTCGACAAATGGATCTCTTAAACTCCAAAAGCTACTGTACATCAAAAGAAATGAAAAAGAAGTGAAGAGAGAACGCCCAGAGGGGTCATGGACTCAACTTCACTGCAGACAATCTGAAAAAGGCATGTTAATGCAACAGTATGTATGACAAGCTACTCAAAAACCAAAGAAGAAAGAAACAAGAAATATCGAACTCAAAAAATGGAGCAAAGATTGAATAGAGGCCTTCACAGAGGAGGAATGAGAGATGACCGAGAAACATCTTAAAAGTGTTCAAAGCATCGCTGGTAATTAAGGAAATGGCAATTTTAAAACAACCACTTTGAGATATCAACCTTACCCCAATAGACTGGGCTAGGATCAGAAACACGAAGATACCGAAGTGCCTGGGAGAGATGTGGGAGAAAGGGGACACTCATCCATGTTGGTGGGAATGTTAAACGTACAGCCACTATAGGAAAGCAGTGTGGAGACCCTTAGAAACCTCGCAAGAAGAGCTCCTAGTTTGACCCAGTCCCATACAATCCTGGGTAGTATACCCACAAGACAGCATCTACTGGCAAAGAATACATGCAGCATTATGTTTATTGCAGCTCTTTTTTTTGGTCTTTTTTACTAAGATCTCAGTTCTATGTCTGCAGTATATATTCTCTGGTCTTACTGATTTATTTGTATCTGGTTGTAATTTCCTTTCGGATGTTTAATGTCACACAGTTTAGCCCAAATTAAACTAAAGTTTTGTATTTCTCAAAGATCACTTGAGGATCTGGTCCTCAGGGTCTCTTCGGGTTTTTCTGGGGGGGAGAAAGATTGGGAGCCCCTTGCCTCCTTTCAGCTTTTCATTTCACAGTTCCATCCAGTCGAGGAAAAAAGCAGGTCTTTCTAGACAAGGTTTCCTTTTCTGAAGCATTTGAGCAGATTTTCCTCTCTTTGGACAGGACACTGGCTCAAGTCCCACCAGTGATTTCGCAAGACCTCCTGAAAACAATAAGACTGGTGACTCACCTCTTCAGGACTTTTCAGGAGATGCTCCCATGTATAATCCCCTAAGTCTTGGTTGACCTCTCAGGGCAAGGAACAAAGTTAATCCCTTAGGTCCCTCTTGGGCTGAATTGGTATGGGCATTTAAATATGGTAGTTATCCACCCAGAAAGGCTAAGTGGCACCAGCCTACTAAACCTATATTAAGATTGTATCTTTGGAAACAAACTGGATATTATTTCCATAGCTAATTATTCTTATTTATCATTCTTTCCTCATATTAATCCAATATGAATACTCTAACTGATGCACCTAGATGCCTTTCCTACACTCACGTATCCAAGAACAAGCTGGAAATAAAATGTTGGGTTCAGCTCTAGACCTGTTTTAGGGACCACATTGCAAATGTGGCATTGTTCATATTATTAGAATCTATGAGCAAGTATTAACACTAGTCATTTTGTTCAGTGTATTACAACTAGGTATTGTTTAAAGGTACGTAGCATCCACAGAGAAGGGATGTCATTCATCTTTTGTTTTTCTGGATTGTGCTTAATTCACTTAGCATAAAATCTCATCGTAGTTCCATCCATTTACCTGCAAATTTTTTTTTTTTTTTTTTTTTTTTTTACTGCTGCATAGAATGCCGTTGTGTATTTTCCAGCCATTTTCTCTATCCACTTGTCAGTTTGAGGGGCATTTGGGTTTGGTTCCAGCTGTTCAGGGTTCCTGAAAAGAGCTGCAATAAACGTGTCTGTACATGTGTCTCCTTGTGGTAGAATATATTCTATGATAAATTCCAGAATAGTACTATGGCTGGGTATGGTGGTAGGCTCATTTTGAAAATTTTAAGAGTTTCTCCAGACTGCTTTTCCACAGTGGTTGTACAAGTTTTACACTCCCACCAGCAGTGAGAGAGTGTTTCTCGTCTTCCCCTCACATCCCTCTCCCAAGAAATTTTAAGTATCATTGTTTTCTTGATTCTAATTGTCGACAGCCTTATCTGTGGGACTGGGATTGATATCCTTAAAATGGTTATTATGTTGCCATTTCTTAATTCATTAGCAATCGTTGAACACTTTTATAAGATGTTTCTTCAGCATCATTTTTACTTTTCCTCACTCTTATGTGAAAGTCTCTGCTCAGCTCTCTTTTATCTCCATCTTTTTTACGTGATCATTTTGTTTTCTTCTTTGTCCATTGAAAGTTTATATATTCTGGGAGTTAATTCTCTGTCAGATGTATCAGCAGTGAAGGTTCCTCCCAATCTATGGATTTTCTCTTCNTTGCGAAATATTTATATCTGGGGTTTTGGTACTAGCATCCACATATGAGGGACACAATAGTGTCGTTTGTTTTTCGGGACTGTGTTACTTCACTTAACATTAATGTCTTCTAGCTACGCATCCATTACCTGCAAAGTCTGATGTTGTCCCTCTTTACCACTGGCAAATAGAAACTCCATGTATACATGTACACTATCTTCTATCACCACGTTCAGTTGTAGGGGAACCTGGGCTGTTCCAGCGTTTGCTATTGTGAACAGAGCTGCAATAAACATAATGTGCATGTATTTCTTTGCCAGTAGATGTGTCTTGTGGGTATAACCCAGGATTGTATGACTGGGTCAAATAAGGCTCATTTTGGATCTTCTAAGGGTCTCCACACTGCTTTCCATAGTGGCTGTACCAGTTTACATTCCCACCAGAATGGATGAGTTCCCCTTCTCCCACATCTCTCCAGGACTTGGTATCGTTTGTGTTTTGATCCTAGCCAGTCTATTGGAGTAAGGTGATATCTCAAAGTGGTTTTTAATTTGCATTTCCTTAATTATCAGAGATGCTGAACACTTCTTAAGATGTTCTTCGGCTCATCTCTCGTTCCTCCTGTGTGAAGTCCTCTATTCAGATATTTGCTCCATCTTTTGAGTTTCATTTGTTTTTTTCTTTCTTCTTTGTTTTTTGAGTAGCTTGTATCTACAATATGTTAGATTTAATGCTTTGTTCAGATGTGTCTGCAGTGAAGGTTTCCTACCACTCTGGGGTTTCTCTTCACTTCTTTATTATTTCTTTTGATGTACAGAAGCTTTTGAGTTTAAGGAGATCCCATTTGTCAATTGTTGATCTTATTTCTTTTGCAGCGTTGTCTGATTTAGGAAGTCTTTTCCTACACCTATGTCTTTGTAGTCTGCTGCCAATTTTCTCTTCTATCACTTCAGAGTTTGGGGTTTCACATGCGCGGTCTTTGGTCCATCTGGAGTTGACTTTTGTCAAGGTGAGCGGTAGGGGTTTAATTTCATTCTTCTACAGTGGTGATCCATTTTGCCAGCACCCACTTGCTGAAGATCCTGTCTTTCCTCCATTGCTCTTCTTGCCCCCTTGTCAAATATGGGGTGGCTGAATTGTATGTGCTCGGTTTGAGTCTTCAGTTTTATTCCATTGGTCAACTGTCTGTTTTGTGCCAGTACCAGGCTTTTTTATGACTATACCTGTAGTATAGTTTGATGTCTGGTATAGCGATCCCTCCTGTATTGCTTTTTTCACTCAGGGGTTGCTTTGGCTATTTTGGGGTCTTTTGTTTTTCCAAATGAATTGAGGATTTTTTTCCAAGCTGTGAAGAAATTCTTGGGGATGATTTTGATTGGGATTGCATTAAATCTGTACACTAGTTTGGGTAGGATGGACGTTTTACTATATTATTTTTCCCAATCCATGAGCATGGGAGGTTTGTCCATCTTCTGATGTCTTCCTCAATTTCCTTTTCAGGGTTTACAAATTTTGTTGTAGAGATCCTTGTGGTGTCTTTGGTTATGTTTGTTCCTAGGTATTTTATTTTTTTGAGGCTATGTGAGTGGGAAGGTCTCTCTTAGTCCTTCTTCAGTTGCTTGTTGTTGTGTTTAAAGAAAGGCTACTGATTTTCTAGATTTTATTTGTATCCTGCCACTTTACCAAAGCTCTTAATCGTTCTAGGAGTTTCTGGTGGAGTTCTTTTGCGTACCGTTAGGTAGACAATCATATCATCAGCAAAAGGGCATAGTCTTGACTTCCTCTTTTCAATTAGAATCCTTTAATTTCCTTTTCTTGCCTTATTGCCCTAGCAAGGGTTTTCCAGCACTATATTGAAAAGGAGTGGTGTGACAGGGGGCAGCCTTGCCGGAGTTCCTACCTTTAAGGGGAATGCTTCTGTCATTTCCCCATTTAGGATGATATTGGCTTGGGTTTTCTGTATATGGCTTTTGATTACATTGAGGAATGATCCCTTCAGACCAATTCCCTCCAGGTTTAAACCATGAAAGGGATGCTGGATTTTGTAAAGGCTTTCTCTGCATCTAATTGAGATGATGGTGTGGTTTTGTCCTTCAATCCATTTATATTTGATAAGTTTATTGATTCTTTATGTTGAAACCATTCCCTGCACTCTGGTATGAATGCCAACTTGGCAGGTGGATGATTTTCTGATGGAGTCTGTATGAATTTGCCGGAATACCTGTTTAGAATTTTGGCTCTGTGTGCAGTAGGAGAGAGGGGTCCTATAGTTCGCCTTTTTGGTTGTATCTTTTCCCTGGTTTTGGTGTACGTACCGTAATGCTGGCTTCATAGAAGGGATTTGGGAGAATTCCCTCCATTTGTATCCTCTAACATTTACTTAGTATGTAGTTGTATTGTCTTTTGAATATTTTATAGAGAATTCTGCCATGAAAACTATCAGGCCTGGGCATTTTTGGTTGTGGAGGCGACTTATGGTACATCTTCGAATTTCTTCCGGTAATAGTGGTCTTGTTAGGACTGCTCGATCTCGGCTTGGTGTGAGTTTGGGGATTCCCAGGATTTCAGATATTCATCATTTCTGTTAGGTTGTTCAAAAACTTAGTAGAATATTAAGTTTTGAAGTAGTCTTATGATTTGTGGATCTTTTCATTGTTGTTGTGATATTTCCAACTGTCTGTCAAAGATTCTATATTGATTGGAGTTGTTATCTCTTTTCTTTTGTTTCTAGCCGGTAGAGGTGCTGATCTAATCTTTTCTTGTTCTCTCAAAAAAAACCAACTTTGGATTCCAGATTTTTTTTGTAATGGGTTTTCTTTGTTCTATTTCATTGATTCTGCTCTTTTTTGTTATTTTGCTTATTGTCTGCTCGTGTTAGGGTTCATTTGTTGTTGTCGCTCAAGTATTTTTGCTGCAGTTTAAGGATCATTCACTGTGCTCTTTTTTTTTTACATGTAAGCACTTAGAGCTCTAAACTTCCCTCTTAGCCGATTGCTTTTCAAGTGTCCCTGTAGATTTTTTCTGTGTGCTTTATACAATCGTTCATTCAGTTCAGAGGAATGTTTTTATTTCTTTTCTTTTATTTACTCCTGCCCAATCATTAATTCAGGCGGGTTGTTGTTTTATCCATGTGTTCCTGTAGGTGTAGGGTTTATTCTGGTGTTGATATTCTGAGTTTTATTGCACTGTGGTCTTGATAAGGTAAAATGCATGAGATTATTTCAATCATTTTATATTTGTTGGTTTTTTTCCTGTGTCCCATAATATGGTCTATTTTGTGAAATTGTTCCTGGAGGTGCTGAGTAGAAATTTGTATTCTCTGGTATTGTGTGATGTTGAAATATCGATAGCTTGCCGGGAGGTCAATTTTGGTGTATTGTGTCATTTTAGTTTCAGATGTCTTCTGTTTTCTTTGTCCTGTTGATCCTGTCTGAGGGGACTTAATGGGGTACTGACAAGTCCCCTATTTATAGTGCCTTGGGGTTATCGTGCCTTGAAATCCAGAAACATTCTTTCTAACTTTTCAATTTGGTGCCCTGTGTTGGGTGAGATTTAATGTTTATGATGTTTGAAATCTTCATCATTAATTTTTACTTTAATAAGGGATGTAATGGCCCTCTTTGTCTCTTTTGATTTCTCTTTTCTGTTGAAGTCTATTTGCTGATATTAGAAATTGCCACACAACTGCTTGCCCTTTTTGGTTACCATTTGCTGGAAATACTCTCTTCCATCCCTTCACCTTAAGTTGATAGCTATCCTTGAGATTAAAGCAATGGGTTTCTTGTTAGACAAGCATCACAGATGGGTTTTGTTCCTAATCCATTCTCCCAGTCCGGTATGCCTTTTTATTAGGGGAGTTTAGCCCATTAATATTAAGGTCTCCCTCTTATCTATATTAATGAAAGTTGGATGTTGCATTCCCTTTCCACTTTATTATCCATTTGGATTTCTAGCTCTGAATTTTGCGCTCCTATGGTTTTGTTTGTTCTGATTAGATTTCGTTTTTCCGAGGTGGTTTGAGGAGTATTGCTGCGCCTCGCTTCGGCCCTTCCTTTGATTACTTCGAGACTTTTAATGTACGGTTTGTTGACATGGTCTATGTCATACTCTTGTTTATTCTGATCATTGCGTTGTATGAGACTTTCTCTTCCTCCACCTATACTATCGACACATTTTTCTGGGTAAAGAATTCTGGGTTGGGCATCCCATCAGTCCCTTAACACGGGGAATGCTGTTGCTCATGTTCTTCGTGCTTTATGGTTTGAGGCGAGGAAGTCAAGTTGTGACTCCTGATGGTTTCCCCCTTTTTGGTATGTGAACTATTATTTTTCTTTTGTTAGCTCTCAGAATTTAGTCTTGTTTTGGCATCTAGCATTTTAACTATGATATGGCGAGGGGTATTATTCCTTTTCTGATCTTGTTCTATTTTGTGCTCTCTGATGACTTCTTGGTATTTGTATTAGGGTTTGTCTATTTTTATGTTTTGGAGGAAATTTTATCTATTATATCTGTTGAAGATCTGATCAATACTATTTCTTGAATTCTTCTCCTTCCTCTATTCCTATATACGGAGGTTTTGTCTTTTCATAGTGTCCCATATTTCCTGGGTGTTCAATTTTGTTTATTTTTTAAATTTTTCATAATTTTATTTGAGCTTTTTAATTGCTCTGTTTGTCTTCCAGATCTGATATTCCTTTGTTCTGCTTCCTACATTCTACTTCTGCTTGTTTCCTTTCCTTTCTTCTGGATTGAATGTGTGTTCTTTATAGTCCTTTTTCATTTCATCCTTGTTTTTATTTAGTTTACTTCCAGTTTCCTTTTGGATTGCTCTCAAGCTCTTCTTGGTGCTTCTCAAGTCTCTTCTTGTAGCTCCTCTACTTGTTGTTTGGTTGGCTTCCTTTTTCAGTGTTTCTACTTTCCTTCAGAGTTTGTTTTTTCTCCTCTAGTTCTTTGGGAGTTGTCGGTCTGTCTCCTTTGAGTTACGTTTTCCTGAATTGTCATGTATACCTCTAGGTCCTTTTTGAGTTTTTCAGTTCTCATCTCTTTAGTTCCTGTATTCTTTATTTTTTTCTCCCCTAGTTCTTTCTCTGGAGTTTGTCAATCTGTTCCTTTAGTTCTTTCGATGTTTGTCATTGTATTCTCTAGGTCCTTTTTTGGTTTTTCATTGTTTCTGCTTTAGTTCTCTGATTCATCTTTATGTTTTTAATTTCTCTGATATGTCTGAATTAATTCCTCTAGATCTGTTTCCTTGGGTCACCTCCAGGGGTTTCCATTGTAGCTATTCCAATGGTTTGGTAGCACTTGGTGCAGGATTTTCCTGTGACTTTCCATGTTGTCCCTTCGATCGTGTTCCTTGGCATTGGATTTCCCTTTTTGGTTCAATCACTAATACTTTTTACAATATTGCTAGGATGTTTATATTTCTCTTTAGATCAATTTTGCAATGGTTCCTGTCCCTCCTCGTGTTTTATGGGAGCTATGACTTCGTTACGTTTCAATTTTGTAATCACTCTTCTTCTCTTGCTCTGAAGGTTCTCCAAGAAAGGTTTACGTTGATTCTCACCAATCTTCGGGGGCCGGGGCGGATATGCATGATCTAGCCGCAGAGACCCCGGCTAACCAGTACAAAGGTGCAGAGCCACCTAGCATACTGGCTGCTGTGACCCTCCGGCCGCGCGACAAAGAAAGCGACCAGATTGGTCCCACCCACGACCCCCTACCTGGGGCAGAGGATTCCCAGGTACATTTCCCTGCGCCCGCACACAGGTGCAGAGCACTAGCCCTGCGCCATGACCCTCCGACGCCTGGCGACAAAGAAAGACATATGAGGGTCCCGCCCACGACCCCCTACATGCGAGCCTAGAGGCTTGTCCCAGGAACTTCACATGTGCCGAGCACGACACATGGGGGGGGTCTTTCTGATTTTTTGTCTTGTATCCCTACTATGTCCTTTTTGAGTTTTTATTCTCTCTCTTTAGGTCTGAATTCCTCTTTATTTCTTAATTTCTCTGATAGGTCTACAATATTCTTCTCTAGAATCTGTTCCTTGGGTCTCCTCCAAGGGGTTGACAATTTAGCGGTCTCCTACAGATTTGGTAGTCTTGGAGTGGATATCCTGTGCCTTTCCAATTTTGTCCCTTAGTCGTGTCCTGGCATCGTGGGTACTTCTTTGTGGCTTTTAGATCACAAATAGTGGACAGTTTGCTTTCCATCCAGATGCCTTTTTTTTTTGTTTTTTTTTGTACCCGTTTCTCCTCCTTTGTTTTTATGGGTTGGACTTTTCTACTTTCAATTTGTTTTGCTATTATTGATATTGGAATGCCAAGCACTCTTCTCTTCTTGTTCTGAAGGTTCTCCAAAAAAATAAAGAGTCCAATTGGATTCTCCAACTTGGCGGGGGTGGGGGTTATATCACCATGAATCTAGCCCCGGCAGCCTGCCCAAAGTGTGCCAAGGCCACATTGGACCCCCCGTGCGATCTCCGGACCCTCTGGCACCAGTGCCCTGGTCCTGCCCAAAAGGCCTCAGACCGGGAAGAACCCAAGCTCCAAAGCTACTTCCAGGTTGACTTCTGGGAGAACCCCAATGGTGAAGCTGCCTGGCCCAGTCCCAATCTCCGGACCCTATGGCCCAGCGCCCGAAACAGTCTCCAAAAGCAACAGTCAGCTTTTTTTTTTAAGCCGGTCTTTATGGTGTTTTTGTTCCCCCCACTTTGTATCTCCAACATATGTCTTATATAACCACCACATATGTATCAAAATATGACTCTAAGAATAAACTATATGTATGTAATTCAAAATATGTTTAAGCAGTCACAATTTTCACCTGTTAATTTTATATTTAGACTAAGATATGAATATGTACACTTCCACGCAATACAGTAAAAACAGAGCTGAAAATAATACTGAGTATGTCAATTAGAAAGCTTTGGTTATGGGGGAGGGAAGGGAAGAGGAAATATGGCTTGAACCGAATGAAAAAATGATGTCTGAAGACAAAAACATCAATAAAAAAGACGATTCCACATTATAACACCCAGTTGCTTTCAGATAAAAAGATATAACAATAATGTTGTTCAGGCTTTGCTTTCCCTGGGGATTTGGATTAGCATCCACACAATGGGGTAACCATTTTGGATTCACTTTTCCCCTTAATTTTAATTCTCTACAGTATTCACCATATATCACTCCACCCATTTACAAATTACACTAATCTGAACAATAGTGGTAGGTTACATTCTAGAAAAACCTTTAAGTTATTTCACACTATATAATGTTACATGTGCATTCAAGTAAAAGAATATAATATATATATATATTCTATATATATATATATATTGCTCATCTTGTTTTTCAATTGGGAGATTTGGTACTAGCATCCACAAGTGAGGGAAACCATTCTGAGTTTGTTTCTTTGGGACTGTGTTACCTCACCTAGCAGCATGGCTTTGAGTTCCATCCATTTACCTCCAAAGTTCATGATATCATCTTTCTTTACCACTGCATAGAACACCATTGTGTAGATGTATCACATTTTTGTTGCTTCCAGCTTCTTGTTATTGTGAGGACTTCTGCAATAAACATAGACGCACATGTATCTTTGGAGTAGGATGAGTCTTGTGGGTATATACCCAGGAGTGGTATGGCTGGGTCAGGTGATAAGCTCATTTTGAATTTTTTAAGGGTTCTCCACACTGCTTTCCACAGTAGTTTTATGAGTTTACATTCTCACCAGCAGTAGATGAAGGAGTGTTCCCCTTTCTCCACAACATCTCCAGCATTTGATGTCTTTTGTTTTCTTGAAAACGTAGCCAGTCTTATTGCAGTGATATGATATCTTAGAGTGGATTTAATTTGCATTTCCTTAATTTTTAGCGATGTTGAACACTTTTTGAGATTTTTTTTCAGCCATCATTACTTCCTCAGTGGTGAAGTCTCTGTTCAACTCTTTATTCCATCTTTTGAGTGAGTCATTTGTTTTCTTCTTTGTTTTTGGAGGAGTTTGTATATTCAGGAAGTCAATGCTCTGCCAGATGTATCACTAGTGAAGGTTTCCTCCCATTGCCTGGGTTTTCTCTTCACTTCCCTGATTGTTTATTTTGCTGTACAGAAGCTTTTGAGTTTAATGAGGTCCCACTTCTCCATTGTTGACCTTATTTCCTGTGCAACTGCTGTCTGATTTAGAAAGTGTTTTCCTACACCTATGTCTTGTAGATTGCTGCCAACTTTTTCTTCTATCACCTTTATTGAGGTCTTTGATCCATATGGAGTTTATTTTTGTACAGGGTGAGAGGTAGATGTTTAATACTTTTCTTGTACATATGGTGATCCAGTGGTTTCCCAGCCCACCTGGGAAGTCCTGAGAGTCCACTGGGCTTCTGACCAGCTCCTAAAACATTTTCTACTTGTAGTAGTGAAGTCATTCAACATATTTTCTTCTAGATTTCTGAGATATAGGATATATACTTATACTCATCCTACACTGCAATACCTCATTAGAATGTCTTAATTCTATTTAACTGTAGTATAGTTCCAACTGATCACGTACTGTTCCTTGTTTCTGGTTGCTATCATTATATTCTCAACTTTTACCAGGTCAACTTATTCAGATTCCATGTATGAATGGGAAAATAAACTGTTGCTTTTCTGAACCTGCGTTATTCGCCTTGCCATATTGTTCTGTATTTCCACTGTATTATCAAAAATACCAGGAATATTATTGAAAAATATTGAGTAGTATTCCATTGTGCATATTTACCAGATTATTTTTTCATTCATCATTTGATGGACATTTAGATTGGTTTCATTACTTGGTTACTTTGAAAATGGCTCCAATAAACATGGCAGTGTAGATGTCCCTTAAATATTGATTTCATTTCCTTTAGGTATATATCCACCTTTGGACCTGTTGGATAATATGATATTGCTAAGTTTAGTTTTTTGTGGAACCTCCATAATGTTTTCCATAATGATAGTAAAAAATCACAAAACCTTTGAAGATGACTTATCATCCTTATCACGCTTTCATATTCAAATTTTTGATATTTACCATTTTAATGATATGACATGATATCTCACTCCTCATGGTTCTGATTGCCATATTCCTAATGCATAATATTTCTGAGAATATTTTTCATACAATTGGCATCTTGTGTATTTTCCTTCAGGTTTTTTTCAGCTCGCAGTAACTATTTTTTGTCATTATTTTATTGAGCTTTAGTACATTTCATACAACAGTTCTTAATCAAATTTTGGCCTTTTCTCATCCATGTCCCCCACATACTGGACCTTATGTATTCTACCATATATATTAAGTACTATTCAGTAAATCATTTGTACAAAGGTGTTATTCAGTCAAATTCATCCCCTAGAGCCTAGTAAGCCTAACTAGAGTAGGTAAGGTAGACTCTCTCACACCCAGGCTAGGACCAGCTGGCCACCGATTTCCTTTACTCCACTGAGGGTCCTTGTGTGAATGAGTTGGCATAGGTCTGTGCTTGATATCACCATTGCTGAAAGTGCACCTGTGCAAGCTTCCAGTGACTTGAAATCTTCTGTTTCCCTATGTTCTTAGATCAACCTAGGCTCTTACCATCTTTCTACCCCCTCCTCAGCAATGACCCCTCAGCAGTGAGTGGGTGAGGTTATTTGTAGGAGTCCTACCCAAGGATATGCCCTCTGCAGTCATTTATTCTCCAAAATATGGCCAGTATAAGGAAGCTTCACTGATGAGAGTTGATAGATACACCAGTTTTCTCTCTCCCTCCTATTTCCCTGTGTTCCATAAGCCTAAGATATAGAGGTTCCACTGTAGGTGTATCACCTAGGACTGGAGTTACAGACAGATGTTAGCCTCCATGTGGGTGCTGGGGAGTGAACCGAAGGCCTCTACAAGAGCAGACAGTGCTCTTAACCACTGAGCCATCTCTCCAGAATGTAGTTTCACATGGATTATACTGAATCTGCAGATCACTTTAAAAGTAGCATCAATATTTTAATGATGCTGAATTTTTATTGAGCATTTGTACATTTCATACAATGGTTCCTAATCAAATTCCGTGCCCCAACCTTCATCAGAGCTCATGCATTACATAACCCAAGTTAAGACCTGTCCAGTAAAGCTTTTCAACCCAGATGTCCTTCTGTGAAATTTTATCCACTGGAGTCTAGTGAGAACATCTAGAAATCTTAGGTGAGGCGTACTCTTCCTCACCCAGCAGTAAACAGCCTCCTATAATTCTCAATCCTTGGCCAGTCCCTCACCCATTTCTCTTGCTCCACCTGAGACCTTGTCTGAGTTGGTATGGGTCCTGTGCCTCATGCCGACATTGCCACAAGTTCACATGTGAAAGCTTCCAGTCGTCTATAAGCCACTGCTTCTCTACATTTATGCACAATCCCTGCTCTTACAATATTTCTGCCCTCTCTTCTGCAATGATCCATGAGACGTAGGTGGGGTCCAATCCAAGGATACACACTCTGGAGGCTCCCATTCTTTGAAGCTTATGGAACTTTGGGCTGGGAAGATCATTGAATGCCTAAAGATTGTTGCTGTGGAGCTTGGAGCAGTTTTGCTGAAGGATTTGTAGAGATGGAGGCCTGGCTTGTGAAGTTTCTAGTTTCAAAAGGGAAGCAGAGATCATCAGGACTGTTTAATCTGTGGGTTCTGGTCAGCTGGGGTTGAAGAATCAGCTGTAAGTAACAAGAGACCAGAACCTGAAGTGAAATCTTTGTTGTACTGGGACAATTGATACGGGTTAGTTGGGGCTGAAAAATAAGCTGTAAGTAACAAGAGACCAGCATCACTGTGGTGAAACTTCTGGGAAGAATTTCTTCAGGGCCAGCACACAGAAGCTATGTTGCAGAAGGGGCCTGAGCCTCCATGTCAAGCCAGAAGCAGCACTTGGTAGTGTGTGAGAGTCTCCTATATGGTTCTGGTGTTGAAATTTGAGGGGATCACAGAGAGCAGCTGAGGCTTGGCACTGTGAGTGGTCAGGAAAGACCATTGGTGGAAGTGCACCTCGGTTGCAGTGAAGACCCCAGGATTTCAGGGGTCATGGAGAGAAGCTGAGGCTTTGCACCAGGAGAGGTCAGAAGAGACCATAGGTGAAGGTGCTGCCTCAGTTTCAGTGGCGATCCCAGCTTTTTGGAGATGCCAGGACCATGGGACGACCACCAAGAGCAGCAGCATGTGTGAAATGGAGCTGGCCTGGGCCGCTGAGATGAGCTCTGTGTGCCGTGGCCGGCAGAGTCAAGAAGGGGAAGCTGCCTGACACCTTATGCGAGCGCCAGAAGATCATGAGTGAATCACAGGTGTCCAGCTATGGAGCTACTTTGCTGGACTTTTTTGCTTTGCGATAGATTATCTTCCCTTTGAGATAAGGCAGTTCTTGTTTTGGATTTTGCAGCAGCTCACCGTTAAGAGACTTTTAAAAGACTGTGAACTTTTTTTTTTTTTTTTTTTTTTTTTTTTTTTTTTTTTTTTTAAGGTTGTACTGTCTTATGTCATGATGTTAATGTTAACATCATACTTTTGGGGATAAGAATGGAAGGTGGTAGTTTAATTAGTAATGTGTTTTGTGTGTCCAAGTTGCAAGGGGTAATCTGTGCTGGATAGCTTTTAGTGTCAACTGACACACCTGGGTTGGGGAAACCTCAATTAGGGAATTGGGTTCCATTGGATTGCCCTGTGGTCACATCTGTGGAAGTATTGTCTTGAATGGTTCGGCAGTGTGGGAGGGCCCAGGCCACATTGAGTGGTGCACCCTGGCAGGTTTTTGTGTACCATACAAGAAGGCAAGACATAGGAGATGAGCCAGGGGAGCAAGCCAGTGAACAGCATTCACCCATCGTCATCGGTGCTTCAGCTCCTGCCTCCAGGTTCCTGCCCTGAAGTTCCTGCCTTGGGCTCCAAGTGATGAACTGTGTTACCTGGGAGATGTGAGCTGATTAAACCCTTTCCCTCCCAAGTTGGGGTGTTGGTCAGAGAGGTTTGTCACAGCAATGGAAGACAAACTAGAACACCTAGGAATGGGCATTTTTCAGATATATAATTTATGTGTCCGACCAGTTGTGAGATTTTGCAGTAACCTCCATCTGTTGCAAAGAGAAACGTCTTTGATGACTGGAGTATGGTATGCTTGACTGTAAATATAAGATTCCATATTTAGCATATACTAAGACATTTCATTTTTAGAGCTAAGACATAAGGTTTTCTCTAGGATCTGTGTCCTCTCCAAGCATGTGCATTTGGTTGAGTTTACAATGCCTGTCATGCATTCATTCCCATCAAGAGTGTTTAAAGTCCAATTAGATAGCTATTGATTATCCCCCATTAAACAGAGCCACTACAACACCAATAGATTGCTGTGAAACTTATTATGGTTATTAGGCTTTAGCTCTGGATTGCGCCACTGATTGATTTTTCTCCCTTAGTAGTGTGTATATTATCTAGCATTATGAATGATGAATTTCAGGTAGAAGGCTTCCAGGTCATTGGTTCCTGTTCTATTACTCTAAGTCTTATTTTTTGAAGTATGTCGTATCTTGAATAGTGGGGTCTTTTTTTCTCTTTCTGCTAGATAATCAAGAGCTTTGACAATAGCCTGTGTTGTTTTGAGAATCTCTTGGATCACTCTCATTAACCACTCATAAAAAAGGGAAATATCTTCTGTCTAGCAATGCGTTCCTTGCCATAAAGCATCAGGTTGCACTAACTGTGCACTAATGTTCAGCCAGCATATGTTAAATTGTCATGGGGTCTTGGAGGAATCACATTACACCTTGGGTTACTTAGCTGCCAAAAGTCCAATCATCTCTATTCTTTCTTCTTCCCTTGTCACCTCCCTTCTCCTCCCCCTGCCCCAGATCCCCCATTATGCCCCTTCCCCCTGCTGCTGAGGTCCCTTGCCTGAGCCATGCTCCCCTCTATGTCTGTCTCCCCCTCCCAACTCAACACTCTCATTTTCCCACTTCCCCTTAGAAAACTCTGTTCCTTACTGTCCCCCTCTTTCAGGTTCTTTTACCTCCACATATCTTTTCCAATTTCTTAGCTCCTAGTGCTATATCATGATATATACTCATGTATAGGGATTGGAGCTGCAATGCACAAATGTGGGAGAAGATATGTCACTTGGTTTTCTGCCTTTGTGTTACTTTACTTAATATAGCATTCTCTATTCCATCTATTTACCTGCAAATTTTATACTTTTATCTGTTCTTACAGTTTAGTAGTACTCCATTGTGTAAATGAACCACACTTCCGTTATCCATTCATCAATTGTGGGAGATTTAGGTTGATTCTATTTCTTAGCTATTGTGAAGAGAGCAGCAACAAACATGGATGTACAGTTATTATTACAGTATGATGAGTCTTTTGTGCATATACTAAGGAGTGGTATAACTGGGTCATATGGTAGGTTCATTTTTTTAGTTTTTGAGAGTTCCCCATACTGCCTTTCATAATGGCTACACTAGTTTGAATTTCTACCAACAGTGAATGTGTGTTCCCCTTGCTCCACATCCTTGCCAGCATCTCAAGTCCTTTGTTCTTTTTTATCTTAAGCCAGTCTGATTGGGGTAAGATGGAATCTTAAAGTGGCTTTTATTCTGCATTTCTCTAATTACTAAGGATGTTTTGAAGGTGTTTCTTAGTCATTTTTATTTCTTCATTTGAGAACTATCTGTTCAAATCTATAGGCCATCTTTTTATTGTGTCATTTATTTTCTTGCTAATTTGTTTTCTGAGTTCTTTGTATATTATGGATATTAATTCTCTGCTGGATGTGTAGCTGGTAAAGGTTTTCTCCCACTCAGTAAGTTTCCTCTTCACTTCCTTGGTTGCTTTGTTTGCTGTACAGAAGTTTTGTAATTTAATGAGTTCCCACTTATTTATTGATTGTTGACCTTAATGGCTGAGGAGCTGATGTCTGATTAAGAAAGTCCTCTCCTAAGCTTACATCTTGGATGGTACTGCCTATGTATTCTAGCAGCTTCAGAGTCTCATGTATTGCACTGAGGTTTTTGATCTACTTGGAGTGACTTTTTTGCAGAGAGGAATATAAGGATCCAATTTCATTCTTCTACAGGTAGAAATCCAGTTCTGACAGCACTATTTGTTGAAGATGCTGTCTTTCTTCCATTGTGTATTCTTGGCACGTTTGTCAAATATCAGGTGGTTGAAATTGTATGTATTCATGTTTGCGACTTCTATTCTGCTCCATTGATCTATGAGTATATATTTTGTGGCAGTAGCATGCTATTTTTACTACTACAGCTCTGTAATATAATGTAAGCTATGATATGGTGATATCCCCTGCATTGTTCTTTTTGCTCAAGATTGTTTTGGCTATCTGGTATAATTTGTGATTCCATGTAAATATTTGGATGATATTTTCTAGCTCTGTGAAGAATATTGTCTGTATTTTGATAGGCATTGCATTGAATCTATAGATTGCTTCTGGTAAGATGGTAAGATGTTCATTTTCACAGTATTGATTCTACCAATCCATGAGCATGGTAGGTTTTTTTTTTCCATCTCCTAGGGTCTTGTTCTGTCTCTTTCTTTAAAGACTTAAAAATTTCATTTTAGAGATCTTTAATGTTCTTTGTTAGGTATATTTCTAAATATTGTAATTTTGAGATTATGAATGGGAGTTTCCTTGTATGCTTTTTGTTATTGCTTATTGTTGGTGTATAGAAAAGGCTGCTGATTTTTGTAAGTTGATTTTGTAACTTTCCACTTTCACAAAAGTATTAATCATTTCCAGTAGTTTTCTGATGGAATTTTTTGGATCTATTATGTATAGTATCATATCATCTGCAAATACAGATATGTTGACCACTTCTTTTCCAATTAGTACTCCTTTAATTCCCCTCTCTTCTCTTATTGCTCTTGCACGGGTTTCAAATACTATACTGAAAAAGAATGGAGATAGTGGACTACTATGTCTCTTTCCTGATTTTAATGGGAAATCGTCTAGTTTATCACCATTTAGAATGATGCTGGATATACGTTTATTGTATATAGTATTAACGATACAGTGATATGCTTCCCCCAGACCAATTCCTTCTAGAACTTAACATTATTGCATGTTGGATTTTGTAATAGGCCTTTCCTGTATTTATTTATATGACCATGTGATTTTTGTGTTTGTATATTTTATGACTTTTATTGGCCTATATGTATTGAACCATTCCTGCATCTCTGGAATAAAGGCTACCTGATTATTGTGTGTAGTTCCACAGTGGGCCAGGGTTGGAGAAAGCCTGGGGAGAAATTAGGGTAATGCAAAGAGTTGCTGACTCCAAGCCAAGTGGTAAAACAGGTTCTGTGCAACAGGGAATAAGACAGGCCAGAGGCATTTTACAATGTTTTTTTTTTTTTTTTTCTTTTTTGAAATTAGAACTCAAAGTTTCATTTTAGCCCTGGCCCCAAGGTCAAACCTGATGCTGATAGCCTCATGACTACGATTTATGAGTCCTGTAGCTAGCACACAGCCATGAAGCTGATCTGCTGGCTTCTACAGCCTGCAAGAGTGAACAACTAGTAAACACTTGGCTGTGGGGATGGTAGCTCCCAAGCCACAACAGACCAGGAAACTGCTGGTTTTACATACCCCCCATGCAAGCTGATGGCTTCATAGGCCAGGAAATTGATGATTTCCATGGCCTGTACACAAGCTAATGGCTTCATGAATCAGGTCAGAAAACTGCTAATCTCCCCAAGTATGTAAAACCATGTGGCCTCAAGTTGTTAGCCTTCCAGCCAGCCATCCCCATATTTTCACAAAGTAGAAATTAAGGAGAGAGAAACGTTAATAGCAAACAACCAGGATTGTAGGGTTCGCATACCCAAATTTCTCCAGGATTCCTTCAAGCCCCAAGTTTGGAGGCAGGTGCGTGAAAACGCAGTCAGAGGACACATGGCAGTGTAGAATTATAAGTACGAAATTGCCATTTATTCAAATGCAACATGTCTTTATTTAGGCAGTGTTACATCACCTCCTAGCAGCCAATCAGACCCTTATAGCATCATGTCATCCCAGTTCGTGGGCATAAACAGAGAGGACTTGCGGCCCTCATGTGTGCCTCTGGGACACAATGGTTGGAATGTTAACTCTTTCTCTCTCTCTCTCTCTCTCTCTCTCACACACACACACACACACACACACACACACACACACGCACACACACACACACACACACAAACACACACACACACACACGCCTGAACTCAGATGATCTTTTTGATGTGCATCTGTATGCAGTTTGAGAAGTTTTTTTTTTTTTTTTTCCTTTTTGTATCTTTGCATCAATGTTCATTAAGGATATGGGTCTAGAGTTTTCTTTGTTTGTTGTATCTTTACCTGGCTTTATTAGAATGATGCCAGGTTTTAGGAAGGAGCTTGGGGGTTCTCCCTCTGTTTCTATCTTTTTTCAATAGTTGAAGCAGTATGGGTTTCTGATCTTTGAATATCTGGTAGAATTCTGCCATGAAGACTTCAGGGCCTGGAATTATTTTTTAGTTGGGGAGGGGTTTGTATTAATGTTTCAATTTCCTCATTTGTTACAGGTCTATTTAAGCTGTTGACCTCTTGGAGGTCAGTTATTTGGTGGTGTCCATAAGTCAAAAAAAATCCATATCTTTTAGTTTTTCCAAATTTAATGGAGTATAGAATTTTTATAGTGTTTATAGAATTTTAAGTGTTCCCTTCTTGTATACTTAGTTTGGTTTTCATTTGTTCTTGCCTTTCCAGAGCCTTCAGTTATGATGATAAGTCTTTTAAATGTTCTCTTTCTGACTTTTAATGTAGGCATTAAGACTTAAAAATTTGCTTTCAAGATGTCCCAGAGTTTTTGTTGCCCTGAATTCTCATTTTCATTTGGTTATAGGAATACTTTTAAAAAAATGTTTTATGTGTATTAGCCAATACACATAATGTATTGAGAGCACTGGTACTGTACAGTGCTGTAGAGATCATAAAAGAGTGTCAGATTCCAATAGTATTGGAGTTACGGACAGTTCTTAGCTGCAATGTAGGTGCTGGGAATCAAATTCAGGTCTTCTGCAATAACAGTCAGTGTTTTTAACTGCTGAGCTATCTCTCCAGCCCCTCCAGGAATATGTTTATTTCTTTCTTAATTTCTTCCTTAATCCATTGATCATTCAGGAATGAGTTGTTTAATCTCTATGAGTTAGTGTGGTTTCTAGAGCTTCTTTGTCATTGATTGTAAGCATTATTGTTCTATGGTCTGATAGAATGCATGGGATTATTTAAATATTTTTAATTTGTTAACTTTTGTGACTCAGAATGTGGTCAGTTTTACAAAAATTTGTATGTACTGCTACATAAAAAGCGAATTTCTTGGTGCATGGGTTAAATATTCTTCTTTATTATTTATTTATTTTTTGGTCTTTTTGAGACAGAGTCTTCCTGTCAGCTGTCCTAGAACTCACTATGTAGACCAGGCTGGCCTTGAACTCACATAGATCTGCCTGCCTCTGCCTCCCCAGTGCTGGGATTAAAGGCATGTGCCACCACACCAGCGTTCTTTATTAAATTAAATTAAATTAATTAATTTGGGGGGGTCGTGGGTTGAATATTCTATAAATGTCCATTTCTTGTAAGGTTTCATTTAATTCAGATGTCTCTGTTTATTCATTGAAGAGAGTGGGATACTTATGTCACCTAATATTACTGAATTGATGTTAATCTGTGTTTTCTAGTCCTGGAGTACTAGTTTTATGAAATTGGATGCACCAGAATTTGGTACATATATATTCATGATTGTAAGGTCATCTTGATTGGTTGTTCCTTTGATTAGCATGAAGTCACCCTCTTTATATCTTCTAATTAGTTTTAACTTGAAAGGTATTCTGCCAGATATTAAAATTGCAGAACCTGCTTGCTCTTTTTGGGACCATTTTCTTGGAATATTTTTTCCATCCTTTCATTCTAAGGTAGTGCCTATCCTTAAAGGTGAGATGAGTTTCTTAAGGACAGCAAAAACAAAAATAAAATAAAAAAACGGTCTTTCATCCATTCTGCTACTCTGGGTCTTTTGACAGGAGACTTGAGGCCATTAATATTTTATGATATTATTGAAAGGTATATATGGGCTACTGTCACTTTAAATTTTTATGTTTATGGGCCTATTTTGTGTTTCCATTATTATATTCTCCTTTATTTTCTTTCTGTAACCTCTTGAGAAAACTCATTCCTGTCATCAGTCTTTTGTATTGTTTCAAGTATTCTCTGTGGGCCTATTCATGACATGAAAATTTTCTGCTCCCCTTTGTCCTTGATAGATAATTTTTTCTGGTTAAAGTATTATGGGATGACATCCAGTGTTCTTTAGAATTGGGAATATTTTGGTCCAGACAAACAAATCAAAGAACTTAAGATCTTAAACTTTGTTAGCCAGTATTGATATTCTGTTTTCTATTTCATTCATTCTGCTTTTGAGGCTTTCTGCAGTTGTTTCTAATTGGCCTATTGGGCTTTTTTATTTCATATTCATTTCTGTTTGGGTTTTCCTCACTATTTATATCTCTAATGTGAATTCACTTTTTTTCTTTTTAATTTTAATTATTTTTATGTATACGAATGTACTGTCTGTATGTAGGTTTGTGCACCTGTGTCGTGCAATGCCGTAGAGGTCAGAAGAGGGTGTTGGATTCCCCTGGAACTGGAGTTAAAGACGGTTCTCAGCTGCCATGTGGGTGCTGGGCATCGAACCAGGGTCCTCTGCAAGAGCAGCTGGTGCTCTTAACCGCTAGGCCATCTCTCCAGGCCCCAAATTCACTTTTCAAGACATGAATTGTTTTAGATATTCCATTAAGCATTAAGCTGAATATTTGTACTTTCTTGAGCTTGCATCATAGGTTCTTTGTATTGTTTGTCTGTTTTGTTTTTAATTCTGTAATCATGTTTATAATTGTTCCTTTAAATTCTGAGCCCAGCTGTTCCCTGGAGTGGTTTTCATTGTAGTACACTTCTGTAGGAAGAGTGGGTTTTGTTGGGGACATAGTCTCTTGGTTTTTCATATTATTTGCGTTTTGCTCTGCAATTTGAGCAAATGGATATTCTTTTTAGATTATCTTCCCAGTAGGTATTTCTGCTTGGCTTTTATTTAATTGAATTTTGGTATGTTTATTTTGTTAATGTGGCTTGGTTACTTTTTGTTACAAATCTTAGGTGGGAATGTCTGTCCAGCAGATCTAGAGCCAAGGAAGATGGGAAAACCTGAGGGAGTGCTTAGCAATCTGTGCTAGGGTGCTTAGCAAGTTTGGGTTAGGAAGATAGACCAGAGATCTATGGTGGAAAATGTGGTGCCTGTCTGTCTTTGACACTGGCAGGATGAAGGTGGGGGTGGGTGAGAGGAACTCAATAGAGAGGAAAGCAAGTTCTGACTTATCAGCATACTAGGTAGGGTAAGACTGTCCAACAGGTCAGGTGTTAGGGGAGATTGGATTTGGGGTCACCTGAAGGCGGGCACAGCCATGTATGGTAGGGTGATTAGCTAATCAGGGTTAGAGAGTTAATCCAGAGAAGGAATTGGTGCCTTAGGTGATCTGAGGCTAGGAGACTTTTTTCAATTTTAAATTGTTTTATTTCTTTCGTACATATAAAGTTATGTACAAAGGCGGAAAATTGAGCATTGAAATTTGTTAATTTTTATTTCATATGTTTTGAATGTATTATGTATACTATGGACATGCAGTACCCATAGAGGACAGAGAAGAGGGCATTAGATATCATGAAACTTGAGTTATAGATGCTTGTAAGCTTCCATGTGGTCCTGAAAACAAAACCTGGTCTTCTGCAAGAACAGCCAGTGATTTTAAATGCTAAGCCATCTCTAAAGTACTGGAAATATATCATCTAATACATACAATTGAGCAAATACAGACTAAATAAATTGTTTCTATTTAATCAAAGATCAATAGTAAAAAGAGAAGAAACCAAACAATAAATTTAAGCCCCAAACCAAATCTTTACATGAATTTATATCCATTTGTGATTTTCAAAGTCATAAGGCTATACAAAATAAACGTAGTTTCTTCCATTTGGTGGCTTTCCTACAACTGAATATCTATCAAAAACCTTGGAGGCTACTCTTTAAAACAAGAGAAGATGGTCTAACACATACTATAAACCCAGTATATGGGTAGCAGAGGTCTGAGGATGGCTATAATCTCAAGGCCACTGTGTTCTACATGGCAAGTAGTTAGTATTCAAGGGTCCCTAATAAAAGCTCATCTCAAACAAAACAAAACAAAATAAAACATAGTAAATAGAGGAAAAAATAAACAGAAAATAAGGCACCATCAGGAGGCTTAGAAATAGCTCTGAATCTTTACACAAAATGAGTTCTTAAAATGGATTAGGAATGTATTTTACAAAACTATAAAGACTATCAATTCTTTACCCAAAAGCATTAATTTAAAATTGAAAACATTCTATATGGAAAACAGGAGGTAATATAATACATTGATGAAAACTATCAAACACTGAAGTAGGGTACAATGCCAGGTTTACCTTTTGAAGTACAGAAATGAGTGAGTTCCATAACCATTTACACTAGCATATCTCTATCTCACTGGAAGCCTAGGACATGTCCACCACACTAAGATGCTCCCAGCTTCCTCTTTCCAGCCAGTATCCTCAGCTCCTGATCAGCTTTGATGTATTCACCCTGGTTATTTAAGCTCTTCCAGGATTTATTATCTCAGGACTTGTGGGTACTGAAAGTTGACTTTGAGAATGACTGCTTTCCATTACCTAATGCCCTAGAATTCAATCCACTCTGCACCACCCACAGTTTATTTTTCTATTTTCTTTATTGGCAGTTCAAGACCAAGTCAAGATTTGCTTTTCTATCTTCCTTTGTTATGTGCTCTGGGTTTGTTTTAAGTTAGGTGATAGTATGAGAACATTGGCATACCATGTGTTTCGTGACTTATGTTCTCATTTATCCTGAGTAAATATCTAGAGAAGTATTGTTTGTATGGTGATTAAGTTTACCTTAATTTAAAAAATGAAATTAGGGGCTGGAGAGTTGGCCTAGTGGTTAGGAGCGCTGTCTGCTCTTGCAGAGGACCCTGGTTTGATCCCCAGCACCCACATGGTGGCTGAGAACCATCTTTAACTCCAGTTCCAGGGGAATCCGACACCCTCTTCTGACCTCTGCAGCATTGCAGGACACGGGTGCACCAACCTACATACAGACAATACATTCATACTCATACAAAAAATAAATAAATAAAATAAATGAAATAAATAAATAAATAAATAAATGAAATTACCTTCCACCAACATTATTCTACAAATTTCTGCTTCTTCTATGTATGTGACAATGTGTTTACTATCAGTTTCACTGTTGTTTTAATATGTCTACTGACCAATAACATGCATGCATTTTGGGAACACTGAGATCCAATGTTCTCATCCATAAAGTATCCATTGAAATTCTGTTAATGTTTTTATAATTGCTTCACTATTCCAGCATCACTCCCTCAAAAAACGACACTCACAAAGCAGTGATTTGATGCCAATAGTTCCTTGACTTAGGCTGGGGCTACTTGTCCATTCCCCTACATTTTATAATAGAGATTTTGACTGGTTTGAGCTTGCATGGGTCTTGGGGATGCTGTCACTATTCCTATAAGTTCATGTATGAAAGTTCCCAGATGCCTGAAAATGCTGCTTCCTTATGGTCATGGACCAACTCCATCTTTTTCAGTCTTTCTGTCCATTCAATAAAAATGCTCCTTAAGCCCTGGTTGACAGACGTTTATTATAATAGTCATATCCAGGAAACTCACTCTGCAGTCTTCTAGTTTATATATTTTTGCCAGTTCTATTCTTCAGTGTTAAGCTCCAAGTGTTGCTTGAGGAAGCTTCCCTGGAGAGTGGAGAGCTGCTTCACTCTTCATTCTATCACTTATTCAGAAAAGTTCTATGAGCCTGAGGTTTAGAAGTTCCATTGTAGATGTGTCACTTATGACTGGGAATCTCATGGAACCTTATTTTCTACATTTAACCAGTTGTGAAATTCTGTAATACCTCTATCTGTGGCAAAAAGAAGCTTCTTCGATGAGTGATTAGAGGTACATTTCCATGTAAATATAAACATGCATAAGCTCACAGTACGAAATGACATTCTGGAATTGATTCCCCTGCACTCTGAACACATCTACTTTCTTCCCAAACTGTCCACTTACCAGCCTTGCACTCAGGCCCACTCATATTTCTTCTGCCCCAGATGTCGGGAATACCCACTTTGTCCAGACCTTCCCAATGTGTCCTGATTCCCTGGACTCGGACTAGCTCAAATCTTAACTTCCTTTCTTAGTCCCTCCACAAGCTGTCCCCACTCCTATTTTGCCCTTAAACCTCTCCTGATCTCACTGCTACCAAGAACCTGAAGCAGCACACACCAGTTAATGTCCTTATCTGAGCAAAAAGCAACCAAGATACACCAAAAAAAACTTCAATTAAACAAAGACATAATAGAATTTACTTTCTGACACACAACCAACAAAAGACATCCATATGCTCAAACATCAATGCAAAAATTTAAATAAGAGGTGGGCTGGGAAAGCGTGGGGAACCAGCACACCATCTGTAGAGGCCTGGACCTCAGTGACCAGGTGGGATACCATGCCCATCCTCCCATGTGATCTGCAGGGGTGGAGTCACCCAGTCACAGCTCAGGGGGCCAAGAAAGCAAACCGTGGCCCCAACTCCTATTCCCCCACCAGAGAAGTGGTACAGACTATCCAGTAAACTGGTGGAGTTTTGGTGCAGATGATCCAGTGGGCACAGTGTTAGTGATTCTAGGTTGCACAGACAACCTAGAGGAATTGAAAGGCAGGAAGCACAGTGAGTGACCGGCTAATCCTCCATATTAACATTTGAGACTAGCACCAGAATCCAAGCCAAAAAATAAGCCCATATGCCGAAGCCACAATGAAAAAAATAACACGGGAAAAGCTCATAATAAATCTACACTGAACTCTACCAGTCCTGTAGAAGATCCCTACAAGGAGATGTCCCTGGATGGAACCCAGGACACAGATCTTAGAAAAACAATCATAGACATATTCCAAAAAAGGAAAGAATATAAACAGCAAATCTGAGAAGTAAAAAGGGAACTAAGGAGAGGAAGTGGAAAAACTGAAAAGATGCCACTTTGAAATGGAAAAGAAAACAAATCAGGGAAGCAAGGAGATACAGGAAGAGAATGACAAGCACCAAAGGTGGAAACTAAAGAAATCACAGGATGAAATGAAAAAGGAAATCAAACACTACTCATCCAATCAATAGGAAAGGATGCGAGAAAAGATCAGAAGCAGAGTGGATGAAGCAGAAAAAGAATATCAGAACTGGAATACAACATGGAATATCTAGAATGCTCAAGTAAAGATTATGAAAAAAATTAAAAAACACGAGGGTGGATCAACAAGGAATTGTGGGACACTATGAAAAGACCAAACCTTCCCATCATAGGGATAGAGGAAGGAGAAGAATCCCAAGACAAAGATATTGGCCCTTAGTTTTCTTTTCACTTATTTTTTTTTAATTTAATGTTATTAGCTGGTTTTGGTACTAGGGTAATCTGATCTCATAAATGTGATGGTAAAAATTCCATCTTTTTCTTTCTAATAATTTAAAAAGAATTAGTATCAATTGTACAGGCACAATAATTAGTCCATTTTCCCCCAGGTTACCAAGTTTCTTACTCTATGATTAGTCATAATAATCTTTAATGATACTCTGTAGTTGATTTGTGCCAGTTATACTGCTTCCTTTTTCATTGGCTGTTTATTTTTTAATTTTAACTTTTTACTTTCTTTTTTGTTATTCTTACTGGAGGTATATATTTCCACCTTTAAAATAACTGATTTTTTTGCGGTTCTCAGCCTCAGCCTTTAACGGCTGCGCTATCCCAACAGCCCATAAAATAACTGATTTTTCATTTAATTGGTCTTTGTGTCTTTTTCAGCTCCATTTTATTTATTCCTCTTATCTTTATGTTGCTTTTCATTTGACTAAGGACTTGGTTTATTCATATTAATCTGATTCTGTGGTTTGTAACAGAAGGTGTTTCTTTTCTTTTTTTTTTTTTAAATTAGTTTTTATTGATGCTTTGTGCATTTCATACATTTTTTCCAATTCAGTTCAGGCTTATTTCCCTTTCCCTCCCCCCCACCCCCACCCCATCCCAGATCATGCATTCTGCCATAACTGTCCTGCATCTTTCTCTCAGTTTTTTTTTTTTTCATTTTTAGCTATAAGTGATAATCCATGAGTACAAGCATCCTTCATGCAAAACCTATCTGCAGGCTGTTGTGCCCAAACACCTACAGCCCCACCATCCAGTGGGGGGTGACAGGTTGTTTGTTCAATCAAGTTGATCAAATGAGTGTCCAGACTACATTGCTGTAGTTTCACCATTCACCCCAATCGCAGCCCTTACATTCTACCACGCCCCCTCTTCCGCAGGTTGTTCCCTAGGCTTAGAAAAGGGGCACAGGTGGATGAGAGGTAAAACAGTCCACTCTCTCTGGAGCTGTTGACTTGGACTCTGGTCAATTCTGGCTGTTTCCTTTCATGGGCTGACAGTTTGTCCAGGAATAACCTTTCGATCCTGCAAATTTCATGATGTTTCTTAAATATATTTTGTTTTTTGGATATAATAGTTTCCATAAACATCCTTCTTAGTGCTGCTTTTGTTGTGCTTCACAGATTTTTGATATATTGCAACTTGAGGTTTTTTCTTTCGAGTAATTAAAATTTTAAATTATTTAATAGCTTCTTGCATTTATATAACGAATTTAGTGATTTTTTTCACCTAGTACTCCTTCCTCTCTTTCATCTTTCTTACAATCCTGTTGGAACCTGTGTTCTTTTTTTTAATTTTTTTTAATGTTTATTTTATTTTATTCATTTTTGTATGTGTATGAGTGTACTGTCTGCATGTAGGTTTGTGCACCCGTGTCATGCAATGCCGCGGAGGTCAAAAGAGGGTGTCGGATTCCCCTGGAACTGGAATTCTCCTGGAATTGGAGTTTCAGATGGTTCTCAGCCGCCATGTGGGTGCTGGGGATCGAACCCGGGTCCTCTGTAAGAGCGGTCAGCGCTCTCAACCGCTAGGCCATCTCTCCAGCCCCGGAACCTGTGTTCTTAAGTCTCCTACTTTGATGTCTTTTCTTGGTATGTGAAGCACTGGATTTAAGAAATTAATTTTCTGAGCATGAGTGGTAGTATATTTCCTTGAACAGGGTCCACCTGAGCACATCACCCATAGCAAAATGCTTATGTACACAATCTTCTGCAGGACTTGTGTATGTAACTGTCTATACAAGAAAACTGCCGCTGCAGTGATTTCAAGGTTGCAATGCTTATGTCATCTCATGATTTTTTTTTGACTTCTTGACAGTTAAACAGTAAATTGTGTATCTTCTAGATATTTTTCTTTTTTCTTCTTTTTGACCATTTGTCCATCTTATACAATGGTTCCAAATCAAACTCAGTGCCCCCATGCTCCAGCCCCCCATCAGAACCCCCGCATTACAATATCCAAGCCAAGTCCTATCCAGTAACGCTCTTGAACTCAGATGTCTTTCCATGCAAACACTTCCACTGGACTCTAGTCAGCACATCTAGAAATCTCTTTTTTACTTTTGTTTTAAATAAAATACTTTTATTGATGTTTTGTGTATTTCATACATCATCTTTCAGTTCAACTTAAATACATTCCACTCTCCCTGCCCCCGATCCCACCCCGGTTCATGTATTCTACCATGCAGGTCTTGCATCTTTCTCTCAGTTTTTCCAAAATTTTTCTTTGCAAAAGATTGTTGTTTTAGGAAGAATTTAACTGTATCAGTCAGTTCTTTGACCCAATACTTATGTTGTTGTTGTTCCCTCTCCTTTGTATTGCTCCAAAATATGCCTATATAAAAGTCATACATGTATCAAAATTATGACCTCTGGAAAGAAACTGTATTTTAATTCCAAAATATGTTTAGGAATTTAAATTGTTCCCTTTAATTTTATATTACTCTAAATATGAATAATACCTTCCACCCATATATGGTACTTACAGTGTTTGAAAATAAGTGGTAAGTTAATTCTAGAGCCCGTTAATAGATTCATATTATAACAGCACAGTTGCTTTCAGATAAAAAGAAATATAACAATAACATCGCTCAGCTTGCCTTTCAACTGGGGATTTGGTGTTAACATCCACAAGTGAGGGAAATCATTCCCCATTTGTTTTTCTGGGACCGTATTATTTCACTTAGCATAATGGCTTTTAATTTTATATTATTTCTTTGTTTGTTTGTTTGTCTTTTCGAGACAGGGTCTCCCTGTAGCCCCAGCTGTCCTGGAACTCTCTCTGTAGACGAGGCTGGGCTTGAATTTACAAAGATCCACCTGCCTCTGACTCCCAAGTGCTAGGATTAAAGGCTTGTGCTACCAAGCCCGGCAGCATAATAGCTTTAGTTCCATCCATTTACCTCCAAGTTCATGATGTCATCTTTCTGTATTGCTGCATAGAACTCCATTGTTTAGATTTATCATACTTTGGTTATCCATTCCTCACCTGAGGGACATTTGGGTTGGTTCCAGCGCTTCCTTATTGTGAAGAGAACTGCAATAAACATATACGTGCATGCATCTTTGTGGGAAGATGAGTCTTGTGGGTACATACCCAGGAGTGGTAAGACTAGGTCAGGTTGTAGCCTCATTTTGAGTATTTTAAGGGTTCTCCACACTGCTTTACGTAGTGGTTGCATGAGTTTACACTCCTACCAGCAGTGGATAAGTGTTCCCCTTTCCCCACAACCTCTCCAGCATTTGGTGTCTTTTGTTTTCTTGACCTTAGCCAGTCTTATCAGAGTGAGATGATATCTTAGAGTGGTTTTAATTTGCATTTCCTTAATTACTAATGATGAACACTTTTTAAGCTGTTTCTCAGCCATCTTTACTTCCTCAATTGTGAAGTCTTTGTTGAGCTGTTTACTCCATCTTTTGGGTGAGTCATTTGTTTTCTTCTTTTTTTGTGAGTAGTTTATATATTCTAGATGTTAATGATCTGTCAGATGTATCAGTGATGAAGTTTTCCTCCCACTCTTTGGGTTTTCTCTTCAATTCCTTGATTATTTCATCTGTTGTACAAAAGCTTTTGAGTTTGATGAGGTCCCACTTGTCAACTCTTGACCTTATTTCCTGCATGGATGCTGTTCGATTTAGAAAGCCTTTTCCTACACCTATGTCTTGTAGGTTGCTGCCAACTTTTTTTCTATCACCTTAAGAGTTTCAAATTTCACACTGAGATCTTTGATTCACTTGAAGATGATTTTTGTACAGGGTGAGAGGTAGGGGCTTAATTTTGTTCTTCTACAAAATGGTGATTTAATTTGGCCAGCACCATTTGATGAAGATGCCGTGTTTCCTCCATTGAGTTTTTTTGGCCCCTTTGTTGAATGAGGTGGCTGAAATTGTATGAGCTCAAGTTTGGATCTTTAATTTTGTTCCATTAGTCAGTAGGTCAGTTTTTATGCCAGTACCAGGTTGTCTTTATGACTATAACCCTGTAATATGGCTTGAAGTCTGGTAAAGTAATTCCTCTTGTATTGCACTTTTCTCTCAGTGTTGCTTTAGCTATTTGGGGGTCTTTTGTTTTCCACATGTATTTAAAGATTTATTTTTCCAGTTCTGTGAAGAAACTCATGGAGCTGAGTAGAAAGTATGTTCTCTGGTGTTTGTGTGTAATAGTCTATAGATATTTATGAGGTCCATTTTGTGTAATGTATTGGTCAGTTCTGAACTCTCTCTGTTTATTTTTTGTCCAGTTTATCTATCCCAGGGGCTATTGAAATTCCCCACTATTAGTGTGCTGGGATTAATCTCTGACTTGAAGTCTTACAGAAAATTGTTTATAAAGTTTGATGCACCCGAATCTGTTGCATGAACATTTAAGACTGTGAAATCTTCCTGGTTAATTGTTCCTTTGATAAGGGTGAAATGACCCTCTGTTGGGGGGTTGGTTTACTTCCTTGCCATGTCCTGGTACCCTGCTATACTGCTGGCTGCCTGTCTAGCTATGCTCACAGTGCTCTAATGTAGAAATCTTAAGTAAGTCATACTCTTCCTCATTCAGTAGTAAGTCTCCTGTAGTTCTCAGTCCATGGACAGTTTCCCACCCATTTCTCTTGGTCCACTGTGAGACCTTGGCTGAGTTGGCATGTGTCCCATGCCTCAGACCAACATTGCAAGAATTTCACCTGTGAAAGCTCCCAGTAGTCTGTTAACCACTGCTTCTCTACATTCATGCACCAGTCCTGGCTCTTAAAATCTTTCTCCCCCTTCTTTCACAATGGTCCCTGAGCCACGGGTTAGTGAGGTTTAATATAAGTGTTGTATCTATGGATAGACACTCTGATGTCTCAAGCTATATCTTTATTTACCTATGTTTGGCCAACCTCTTAACATGTTAACACGTTTACTATTTATTTTTTATTATTTATTTAATCTCCATAAACATGTCTAAAATAATATAGTCTTTTGAATATTTTGGTGCATCATTTTACTGAGTTTTTTTTACCTTTTGTACTGCTTTTTTGTACACTAAAAATTCTTATAGTTGAGAACTTCCTTAAGCAAAGCATACCTTTTTTTTTTTTTTTTTTTTTTTTTTTGTTTTGTCTTTTCGAGATCAGGGTCTCCCTGAGCTCCAGCTGGCCTGGAACTCACTCTGTAGACCAGGGCTAAGGTGTGAACTCACAAAGATCCAACCTGCCTCTGCCTCCGAAATGCTAGGATTAAAGGTGTGTGCCACCATGCCCAGCAGCAATACGTTTTTAGCGCAGATTTGGCTAGATAGATTTTCGGAGGTTCTTCGACAACAAACATGAAGTTCTTTATCACTACTTCATTTATAAAGCATATTTTTGATGGGTACTGTATTTTGCTGTATTTTTCCCTTTATTACTGTTGTATATCACATACTACTCTCTCCTGGCCTATAAGTTATCTGCTGAGAAGGCTGTGATCAGGTAAATTGGATCACTTTTCTGTGGTTTGATTTCTTTTCTTTCCTCCGTTTTTTTTTTTTTTTGTCACTTTGAGAATTTTCCTTTAATCTTTCATCTTTGAGAACTTGACTATAAAATGCCTTGTGGTACTTTGTTGAACTAAGTTTTACTGATGCCCTTTAACCTTCTGTACCTAGATATGTGTATCCTTCCTTACAATTGTGGAGCTTTTTGTTATCATTTTAAGCCGTTTCATCTTTTTGGCATGCTCAATGTCCTTCATGATCCCTTAGTACCTGATTTTTCCTGTTCTCCTCCTGTTCTCTGTTGTTTCATAATTCCCTTAACTTGTTGACCTTTTTTCTCCTTCAGTTGTGTATTTTCAAAGCCTATTTCTGAGATCTCTTGTTCCTCTCTCCTTTTCTTCTGTGTAGGGCCACAGTGTTAGGTGGTGGTTGTGCTGCTTGCAGAGACCCAGGGTTCACACACTCATGGTAGCTAACAAGTGCCCATAACTCCAATTCCAGTTCCAATTCCCTCCTGGCTTCTGAGGACATTGCATGACATGGGTGCTCTTATATATATGCAGACAATATACTTACACATAATATAAAATAAAATGTAAAAATAGTAAAACAATTTTTTTAAATCAAAATTTAAAAAAAAAAGTATAAAAATATTAAAGGTTGGTATTGATACTACGTCTTTATTATTTCCCCCTGTTTTTATATTAGTGGTGTTTTTGTTCATTTTCTTAGACCACTTTGTTTTTTTCTTAGACCACTTTTGATTGACTGTTCTGGTATATTTAGTTATCTTGTTGCACGCTTGAGGGTGATTTATATTCTTTTCTGATCAAAGTATTCCATTGAATAGTTTCTGTAGAGCTGGTTTTGTATGCCTTACAAGGTAGTTTTATCATGTAAACTAATTGTCTTCATCCTTAATAATCACAAACTGATATTTTTTGCTCAGTAAACTTAATCTGACGAGAATCTGTGTTCTTTCTTGGTTTAGGCTTTCATAATTTCTGCTGAAAATTCAGCTGCTATTCTGATGAACCTCCCTTTACAAGTGACTTTCATTTTTCTCTCTCACAGTCTTGAATGTCTTTTCTTTGTTATGTACATTTAGTGTTTGAAAGTTAAGACTAAGTAGTTTTTTTTCTGGTCCTGCCTACTTGGTGTTTTTCTGTGCCTCATGTGCTTTGAAAGGTATCTCTTTCTACAGGTTTTAGAAATTTTCTTTTATGGTCTTAGTAAAAATATTTTCTATGCCTTTGGCCTTGGTTTCTTCTTCTATGCTATGACCTCTAGATTTTGATTTTTTTTTTTTTTTTTTTTTGTGTCTTTCTGAGACAGGGTCTCCCTGTAGCTCTGGCTGTCCTGGAACTCACTCTGTAGACCAGACTGGGCTCAACCTCACAGAGATCCGCGTGCCTCTGCCTCCCAAGTGCTAGGATTAAAGGTGTGCGCCACCACGCCCGGCATTTATTTATTTCTGTATGTGTATCAATGTACTGTCTGCATGCAAGTTTGTGCACCCGTGTCGTGCAATGCCGCGGAGGTCAGAAGAGGTTGTCGGATTCCCCTGGAACTGGAGTTCTCCTGGAATTGGAGTTTCAGACTGTTCTCGGCCGCCATGTGGGTGCTGGGGATCGAACTCAGGTCCTCTGTAAGAGCGGTCAGCGCTCTTAACCGCTAGGCCATCTCTCCAGCCCTAGATTTGATTTTTACAGTGTCCCTGAGGTCTTGTATATTCAATTCCTGGTTTATTTGTATCTTACATTTTCTTTGATTGAGTGATCAATTTCTCCAAGCTTGTCTTCAATAGTTGACACCCTCTGTTCCATTTTATCCAACTGCTTTTTGCTTCTTTTCTCCTCTAAGTGTTTTGTTTCAGTTCCTGGAGTTTTTCAAGTTTTATTTCAGATTCATTTTCTTCAGCAATTTTGTCTGTATATTGAATTCTAGTTTCATGTTTTGAATTGTTTTAATTATTTCATTCAACTGTTTGTGTTTTTATGGTTTTTGTTCAGTTTTTATACATACCATCTTGGAATTTCTTGAGCATATTTATGCTTTTTATTTTGAAATCATTGTCTTGTGCATCTACTTTGTTGTTATTCTCATGAAGCATTAGGAAGGGGTTGATAATTTCTGTATAAACAATATTGTCTTGGACATTAAATTTGTGTTTTTTTCACTGAGGCCTGTACATCTGGACTTGAGTAGTGGTGTGTCTTGGTAGGAGAAGTGATCATGTCCTTGTTGAATGCTTACTTGTATCTTGTTTGTCATTCCCCAGCTTGTCAGGTTATGGCCCAGCTGAGTATGGCTTGGGGTTCAGTTTTGAATCCACTTTATTTGGAAGTACAATTTGGTGAGAGAAGTGGTCTCAGTTCAGCTAGAAATAGTTGCGATTTTTGACGTGAAATTTCAGAATTGACTTTGCAAGGTTATGGATCAGCAGGATAGGCTATGTGAGCAGGTTGGCTGGTATGGTAAGGTTGGACTTTGGGGGTCTGGGGCAAGCAGTGTTCAAATGGAGGGATGCATATACGTCTCAGGGATCAATCTCCAAACTGCAAGACTGGGGTAGGCTGAGAGCTGATGACTAACTCTGCCAAAGTGAGGTGTGTACAGATCAGTTATGGGATAAGATCTCTGTAACTCAGAGAAGTCCTAGAGGTAAGATGGCAGGGCACTATGGAGTCTCAGGGAAGGAGCAATAAGGGAGAAATTCTGACACCAAGGCTGATTCCAGAGACTCAGAATGGGGTGAGAGCCGAGATGGCTAGCTTGCTATATTCTTGAATTTGATTTGCATCTTTTATCCATATTCCTGAACACACACACACACACACACACACACACACACACACACACAGATATAGATATATTATATATATATGTATAGATAGATATGAGTCACTCTTACTAAGAATAACATTTTGTGTTGGTTTCTGTCTTCCTGCCTGAGAGGTTCTTATGAGAGTTCCAGAGTTCCAATTTCTGCACAATAATTTTACTCACTGATATCCTGTTATTACCTTCATTTAAACCATGGAATTGGACTCAGTTTTCATTGTTATGGGCCATTAAATGTATCCCAAGTGTCTTTGCATAATCTCATTTGATAGAAGAAATTTTGTTTCTTTTTCCGGAGATTAATAACTATTCAGTTGGCAACACACATATCACACATGCACACCGTGTGTATATTTGACCGCAGATTAATTAGAGGAGAAGGTGTCACATTCGGAACACACATGTTTATGTCTATTTCTAGTCTTCAGTAGTAAGCTTATTGGCCCCCCTATTCTCCTGCCTATAGTGTTTTGTTTTCAAATATGAAACTTTTGCCTTTTATTATGTAGATTGTTCATGAGATCTAGCCTTTGTCATTAGGTATAGTGACACACACCTATACTCTCTGCACTAGGAAAGGTGAAGTCAGAGAAGAACTTGTCTCTAAAAGCACTATTTTTCCAAAAATAGTGAAGAAAAGGGAGAGAAAAATCTCTCACCCTTGAGTAGATCTCAGAGTATAAATAATGATACCCCTTTAAATAATTGATTACTCTCTAAAAATGATGTCCCTATAGGTCTTTGTTAAGTGAGAAAATAATAATCTCCAGGCAAAATATCATTAATAAGGCAATTGATTTAGAAACAAATTCATTTTTAAATGTATTTTCATTATTTAGATTTAATAACATTGTTTATAAAAAATAATTACAAAATTAAATCATATGTAATAAGCAGATCCTTCACAAATTTTTTTCCATTCCATGATCAAAGTTAATTTTCAATATTCTAGCTAAACCTTTTGTTTCATGTTTCATCTTAAATATGTTTTTTTATTACGACTTCTTTATTTTTTTCATTTTTAACAATAAGTAATAAATTTAGAGTACAAGCATCCTTATGTAAACCAATTTGCAAGGGCAGTTGTGCCCAAACCCACACACTCATGGGCCCCACTATCCTGCAGGGGGGGCTTGTATGTGTAATCAAGTTGATCAAATGAGTGTCCAGACTACATTGCTGTAGTTTCACCATTCACCCCAATCGCAGCCCTTACATTCTACCACGCCCCCTCTTCCACAGATTGTTCCCTAGGCTTAGAAAAGGGGCACAGGTGGATGAGAAGCAAAACAGTCTACTTTCTCTGGAGCTGTTGTCTTGGACTCTGGTCAATTCTGGCTGTTTCCTTTCATGGGCTGACAGTTTGTCCAGGAATAACCTTTCGATCCTACTAATGAAGCACAAGCAATTAGATATATAGGTATTTAAACAGTACTAATTGTTATGGTAGGTTACTTTGGTATATATCCCAAATCTAATTGGCTATTAGCTCTCTCCTTGGAGGAATAACCCACGGCTGATGCCACAAGCTTAATATTCTTTTATGTCAAATTACTTTGAAAGACCCCTGAAAAATTGATGTTTGATTTCTATTTGGGAGAAACAGGGTAAGAGCACACAATGTGATTTACTTCATGATGCAGAGAAAGCAGATTAATAGGGTCAACGTTGTCCTGGAAATTCCAGTATGTGCCATTGTCAAGGAGGTATCTTTTTAATGAAATCTTTTCTAGGAGTTCATTAGAGCTGTTTTATAACTCTAAAATAAGAAATGTGGTTACTTTAATTCTCCTTATTTCTTTTGGACGACATTATCACGATCAGCCTTCTGATTTATTTTTTCCTTGCGCAGTATCATTCTTGGGCCACTGAGATGGTTCAGTGACTAAAAAAGCACTTGTCACCGAGCCTGATGACTTGTGTTTACATACTGATACCCACATGAGTAGAAAGGGAGAACCATCTTGCATGATGTCCCCTGACCTTCATACATGCATTGTGGCCTGCATGCATATGTACACATGTGAATAAATCAATCAATGCAATTAAATATTCCTCTTATATTTCTAGAATTCTTCATGTTTGAACTACTGAATATGGTTTGATAAATAGGAGAATGATAAAAAGAGACAAAGAGAGAGAGGGAGAGAGAGAAGGAGCTGAGTAATGGACTTACTCTGTAATTATAAATTGAAATAATGAAGAAATATGGAACATTAAATATCCTATGCAACACATTCTCACATTTAATTTTTTTAATTATGGAGGTTGGTAGCAACTTTGCCAACTATGAATGCCAAATAAAGATTGGGGGAAAGCAATAACAATTCCACAGATTCAAGTGATTCAGAGTGCTTTAAGCAATTCTCTGATCTTTGTACATACTGCCAGTCAAATAAACATTTAAGTAGTATAACTAGACTGTACAATAAGTTTTAGTTTTCTTTAAAAATGTTCCTCATTTTCTCCCACCATCTATGAATTGCTATATAATACACACATAGCATTTAAAACAGAGCAACATATTTTAAAACATCATAGAAAAATCTTATACTGCTTAAGATGTGGTTATGTAATATTTGCCAATCTCAACTGCACATCAGTATTATTTGGAAGACTTTTCAGCATCTGTATGCTGTATTCATGTGATGAACATGACAAAATGATTATGATTGTTTTTGGCAAAGGCAGAGGAGGTGAAGGGAGCATACCATTGGTTTACTATAAATATTTTATTTTAGATTGTGATGAAACTTTCCTAGTGAGAGGATACTACTTACCTGATATGGTTTCAAAATATCCCCAATAAATTCAAGGTATGAAAATTATCCCCCCAATTTTTATGTTATTAGTATTTGGAGGTGCAGTCTTTGGGAAATAATCAGAATTAGATTGGGTCAATAAGGTGAGAAATCCATGATGACAATAGTGGCCTAATAATAAGAAAAAATGACCAGGGCTAGCAACCTTACTGTTTCTGGCCATGAGAGCCTCTCTGTCATATTATAATAAACCAACAAGATCCTCACCACATGAGAAATACTTGGTGGCACCACGTCCTTGGACTTCCTTACCTTCACCTATGACTTAATTAAATTATGAGAAAAATAAAACTCTATTATGACTGGTTACCTAGTCTCAGTAATCAGTGACAGCACCAGACAACAGGCTAAAACAATATCAAAAGCCACAGTCCCAAAGCAATCGCTTCTAGCAATGGTTACTTGATCTCTCAATCTTCTGATATGAGGACTTTGAAAACCATTAGAAAGTAAAGCTGGGCTGGATAGATGGCCTAGCGGTTAAGAGCTCCGACTGCTCTTGCAGAGGACCCTGGTTCGATCCCCAGCACCCACATGGCGTCTGAGAGCCGTCTGGAACTCCAATTCCAGGAGAACTCCAGTTCCAGGGGAATCTGACACCCTCTTCTGACCTCCGCGGCATTGCACGACACGGGTGCACAGACCTGCATGCAGACAGTACATTCATACACGTACAGAAATAAATAAAATAAAAAAAAAAGAAAGTAAAGCTATAGGCTCAGCAGCCTTGCTACTGTCTCTCCTGCTGCTGCTTGTGCTGTAGTAAATAAAATTTTATTTCTTTGAAATAAATAAATAAGAAAGTAAAACTACAATTTAGCAACTGATACTTTGAAATAAGATAAATACCATTAAGAAAGTGTTGAAAAAATAGTCAAGTGTGGTGGCACATGGCTTTAACCCTAGCACCAAGAAATCAGAGGCAGGTATCACTCTGTGAGACCCAGACCAGAGAGTGTCATAGTGAGTTCCAGGGCAGCTGGGGTACCGAAAGACTCTGTTTCAACCAGAAAGAAAAGACAGTGGTAAAAAGGGTATAGAACATCAGATTAAAAAATGTTTTTAACTGCTAAAAATTTGAGCGTTCTGCCATATAGTGATCAATTCAATGTCCTCCTTATTTCCATCACCTTTTTCCTCTAATACTTTTTCTTAATATGTTGTTGTTTTATATTCTCCCCATTAATAACTTGCACAAACTCTTCATCATTGCATATTGTAATTTTGCTTCACAGTGTTTATACAAAGGATGATGTATTTGGTGGTGGTAGATGAGTGGGTGGGGGCTATTTACCATGGAAGATTTACATGATGATGAGGTCAGATAAATTTACCTTTTTTAAAAAGAATTATTTATTATTTTCTTATGTGTATGAATGTACTGTCTGCATGTAGGTTGGTGCACCCATGTCATGCATTGCAGCAGAGGTTAGAAGAGGGCGTCAGATTCCCCTGGATCTGGAGTTAAAAATGGTTCTTAGCCACCATGTGGATGTTGGGAATCGAACCCTGGTTCTCTGCAAGAGCAATTGGCACTCTTAACTACTGAGCCATCTCTCCAGCCCCAGATACATTTACCTTTTTGCTGGCAGAATTTATTTTAGACAACATGAAGTAGAATAAGTGAACAGAATGTTTTGCTGCTTTTTCTAAGCAGTTCCTTGGCACATGCATAATTTTGACATCACATTTTCTATTTTTGAGATTTGTATTTGCTTTTAAAATTTTTATTTAAAGATATTTTTTGCACTGTTTTCTTTATGAAGTAACATGATTACATTGTAAGACTTTGTATAAGTTGCAAAATTTGGAAAGGGAATGAATGGTAAACTCACAATTTAGGAATAGTGACAAATTTCACAATATCATTGAAGCTTGAAAGTACAATTTTGTCAGTAAACAGTATTCCAAAATTATAGTATATGTAAATATACTATATTTACATTTAATTTCTTTTTAAGATATAATTGCAAAGATTTGTTTGAAGATTATATCTGTTTATCACAATACTTTATTTAATTTTAACTTTCCAGACTGATTTTTATCTCTAGAAGTTCAACTAAGGCGTAGATGAAAGTGGACTGGGGATGTAGAAGAGTAATAGAAAAATAATGGAAAGGTTCTTGGTGCCTGAGAATGGGAGCCATCCAACATCAAGGCCTGGGTACCCAGAGCCATGTGTGAAGCAAGGCCCACAGCTGAATTTCAGAGGAAATGGGAGGTCCATTCTAGAGAATCTGTCTTCCCAAGACCAGAATCTGCAAATAACAGAGACCTCTGCTCTCTGCAACATAAGAGGCAAAGTCTCTGCCCACACAATATGGAATCTCAGGGGAGGGTTCTGTGAGGGAATGTAGTCATGCACAGAAGACTGAACCTGCTGCCCAACATCAGAAGTTCCTCCATTCTCTACTGTGTTCCACCATCAGCCTACTGCTGGAGGAATGTGGAACTGTAGCTCACAGTAAGTGCCCAAACCTCAAGTTCATGTAAGGGAATCAGAGCTTCAGCTCACAAGATGGGACCACAGCCTCAGGTTTCTGGAAGGGAATCACAGCTATACTTCACAGGAGGTGACCACAACACTGGTTCATTGGAGGGTGGGTACTTCTTTAAATCCCAGGATGGAACCACAGCTTCTGTGCTCAGGAGTGGAACACAGCTCTATCTCAAAAGAAGTGACCACAGCTCCAGGCTCATGGGAGTGAACCTCAGCCCCATTTTGCAGGAGCAGAACACCCCAATGATTCATGGGAGGAAATTAAGGCTCCAGCTTATGATAGGTGACAGCTCCTGATTCACTAGGGGACTACAGCTTTCGTTCACAGGAGGGGATTTCACCTTCAGTTTCAGGGGACTTGTCCATAGCTCTAGCACACAGGAAGAAACTATTTTTTCAGGATGACTGGAGGGGACCACAACTCCAGTTTAATGGATGGAGTCCTCAGCTCCAGTTCACAGGAAGGGACCACAACTCAGTCACAGAAAGAGTTTACAACACTGGTACATGGGAAGAAAATATAGCTCCAGCTTATAAGACTGAACATCAGCTAAAGATTCACAGGAGGGACCACAGCTCCAGCTCATGGGAAGACCCTCCTCTTCATTGTCTGGGGAGGAGATTTCAGGTACATATTCAAAGGATGGGAACACAGCTCCTGGTTCATAAGAGAAAGTGAAAATCCCTGGGTCATGGCGGGGACCACTGGTTAATAGCAGACAGACACATTTCCAGCTCACCAGAGGGGAGTACAGACCTACACTCTTGGGAGACAGCCGCAGTTCCAGACTGATGTGAGGAGACCACAGCTCCAGGCGCACGGGAGACAACCGTAGTTCCAGTATCATACAACAAGACCGTAGCTCCAATGTAAGGGAGGAAAAGGACTCCACCTTCATATTCATGGGAGGTGAACAGAGTTCCAGGCTTTCAGAAGGGGGTCACTGTTTCAATTATGCTGGTTCCTATTACTTTCCAGCCTCCTTTTGTTCTGTCCACTCATTCATACTTGTGTTTAAGAAAGAATATTTTGGTTTCTGTTTATCAAACAAAGGCACTGGCTACTTGAGAGCATAGAGTCCTCACTCGAGGGATTCTGGTATTGGAGAACAAACAAACATAAAATCCCCCCCCCAAAAGAAAAAAAAAAAACAAACAAAACCACCTTACAGATTGATCCCATGTTTTGTTGTTGTTTTCCATGATCAAGTTTCTGTTTGGTAGTTTTAGTAATTGTGATCTTCACATCTTCCTTCCTGGTCAGGGAGAGCCAGTGATGAGATATCTTACTGGGAGTCACGTTTTATGGAAAGCCACCACTGACAAGATCATGGCTCTTCAGCCTGTTTCTTTCTTAATTGTCAAATACTTTCTTGCCTGTGCCTAGCTTGTCACGATTATGATGATGATGATGATGATGATGATGATGATGATGGCAGGCAGACCCTGGCTGCCTGACACAATGGTTACCTACAAGCCCAGGCCCTGACCAGAGAGGCACACTAAAGAACTGCACAGTGGGGTGGAAATATATATATATATATATATATTCTATATATAATTTCCTGTAGAGTAGGATTTGGATTTGTGTCCCTAAATGTCCTCCAGTGTGGTTCCATCCATGGGCCCCACAAAGAGCCTCAGTTCTGTCAGACCCTATCTTTCCCTTTTCCGGCAACTATCAATTGCTAGTTTCTTATGTTGGGTTGAGAGTTCTTAACCACTTCCCTATTTCTATGCTGGGATTTAGTCTGGTTTGAGCTTCCATAGGACTTGTACATGCTGTGACCATTGCTGCGAGTTCATATGAATAAATGGTCAGCTATCTGGAAGATTCTCTTTCCTCATGTCCATCCATCCCACTCTAACTCTTGAAATATTTTGCCCTCCTTCTTCAATGATCCTGGGAGGCAGAGGATTGAAATTGCTGCCCTATTCAGGAATAAATGCTCTGCTGCCTCTAGCTCTCTGGACATTGGCTAATTATTGGCCTCTGTGTTAGTCACCATCTACTGCATAAGGAAACTTCTCTAGACAGAGTTGAGACTTGCATTTATCCTAAGTTTAGAGGTTGCCTGAAAAATGTGTCACATAGGGTTGTATGTCACACACTTATTCTCTGTGTTTGACCAGTTCTGGAATTTTGTAATAGTCTCTATCTGTTTCACAAAGAAGCTTCTTTGATGGGGGACGTGAGTAAAATGTACACTTGTCTGTAAATGTAAGGATGCATATTCAGAATAAAGTAAGAAACTACATTGGTCTAGGGAAGTGGAAAAAGTGGGTTTTCCTCTTCGAACTATTACCTCTTGAGCTATGTATATTTGACAGTTTTAGAGAATCACACCTGAGCTTCCTTTCATTGAACAGTTCTTAATTCTAATTAGACAGCTGTGTTACTTGCAAGATAAAAGTGTCTCTATTGCAACAATAGCTTGATCGTTCCAAGTCCTGTGCCTTAATGATGCTTGTCTTTAGCTATAGGGGTTTTCCTTCAAGTTCTGGGTGGCAATGAAGGGATCTGGGATTAGCCTATGCTATTTTCAGACTCTCTTGGGTTATCATGATGAACAACTCAAAGAGATGTTTTTCTTTCCTGCCACTTTGTTTTTTGTTTTTTGTTTTTTTTTTTTTGTTATGTAGTCTTCAACTATTCACATGTACTCATATATTTATCATATGTGTATTTTTCAGTAGGATATTGAAGTAACACATTTTCTTCTGATTTTTCAAACCATCTATTATCTCTTCTCTCACTCCTATTATTAACATCCCTATTTAAACCCCAGTTACAGTATCCCTTTTTTTCCCCATTTCCCCCAAATAACATCTGTCTCCTATTATCCTTCTCTCTTGATGCAGATCCTTCTTCCTCTTTAACCCCATGGATTATTTCCATTTTCCTGACCCCAGCAGTTACATCAGGATGTAAACTCACATTTAGAGATTTGGAAGTAAGATCATCGACAAATGAGAAAGAGGATACATATCACTTGTTTTTCTGAGTTTGTGTGAATTTACTTAGTATAACAGTTTCACTTAGTGTAATTTTTAAATTTCATCTTTTTTTACTGCTGAGTAGAACTAAGTTGTATAAATATCACATTTTCATTATCTATTCATTTACTTGAGGGACATTCAGGTTGTTTCCATTTGTTAGCTATTGGGAAAAGAACAGCACTAAACATAACAGGTAGATTTTTTTTTTTTTGGCCTTTAAAATGCTTATATCTAGAGTGGTTGTACCAGTTTGCAACCCCACAAACAGTGGATGATTGATTGTCACCTTTTGTCCAAATCATTTAATGTCATTTATACCCTTAGGTTAGATGAAATCTTAAAGTCATTTTATTTAGGCTTTTCATTTCCCTAATTACTAAGTGTGTTGAACACTTTTAAGGTGATTCTTAGCCATTGTTATTAATTCTTTTATGAGCTCTCTCCTTAGATTGATAGACAATTTTTAAATGATTCATCTGTTTTCTTGCTTCTTTGTTTTTCAAGTTCTTTGCATATGCTGGGTAGTAATCCTCTATCAGAGGAATAGCTGATAAAGTCTTTCTCCCACTTTACAGGCTTCCTTTTCACTCAAAGGGCCATTTCCTTAGCTGTACAGAAGCCTTTTATTTTAATGAAGTACCATTTAAGGATTGTTGACCTTAAGTCCTGATTGACTAATGTGTGATTTAGAAAACTTCTTTCCTGCACCTATATTCTATATGCTACTGGCTAAATTTTCTCTTAAAAATTTTAAAGTTTCAGGCTTAGCATTGAGGTCTTCGAAGCATTTCGATTTGATTTTGTACAGGAGGATCAGTATAGTTCTAATTTTATTCTTCTACATGTGGAGAACCAATTTTGCCAGCCCCATTTTTTTTAATTTAATTTAATTTTATTTTATTTCTGTATGTGTATGAATGTACTGTCTGCATGCAGGTCTGTGCACCCATGTCGTGCAATGCCGCGGAGGTCAGAAGAGGGTGTCGGATTACCCTGGAACTGGAGTTCTCCTGGAATTGGAGTTTCGGATGGTTCTTGGCCGCCATGTGGGTGCTGGGGATCAAACCCGGGTCCTCTGCAAGAGCAGTCGGCGCTCTTAACCGCTAGGCCATCTCTCCAGCCCCCTCCAGCCCCATTTTTTTAAAGGTCCAGCATTTCCTCCACTGTGTGTTCTTGACATTTTTGTCAAATATCAGGTGGCTGTAGTTGTGCACTCATGTTTTAGTCTTCTATTTTGTTCCATTGATATACAAGTTTATTTCTTGGTCAATATCATGCTGTTTACACGACTATTGCTTTGTAATATAAATTAAAATCTGGTATGGTAACCCCCACACATGCACACTATCTGTATTGTTCTTTGTGTTCAGCATTGTTTATGCAATCCAGGGTCTTTCGTGTTTATTTGTGAATTTTAGGATGTAGTCTTCTATTTCTATGAAGAATGTCATTGAGATTTGGATAAGGATTGCATTGATTCTGTAAAGTACTTTTTGTAGTGTGGTAATTTTCACTATATTTAGTCTACTAATCCATGAGCACAGGAAGTCTTTCCATCTCTTTGTGTCACCGTCAGTCTCTTCTTCAATGAATATCACTAGATAATTTTGAGGTTATTGTGAATGAAAGTTCTTCTTTGTAATCTTTCTCTTTTTATAAGCTGTGTAAATAATGATCTTTGCTCACTGTTTGTCCTTTGTAATGCTAAATGCTTTGAAACTATTCCATCACTGAATATCTTGTGGGAAGTATGAGTATTTTCCATGTGGTGATGCTAAGCTGGAGATTAGAACAGCTTGCAGAAGATAAAATGAGTATTTCAACCCAATCATGCATCTAATTACAGACTAATTGTTCCATTAAATGTTTTCATTTAAAATTTTCATAACCCATCCCTTAAAATGCAGGTCTTCACTAACTGATTTAGAGAGAAAACAGGAATTTTCAGAAATAAAGAAAAAAATAAAGTATTCGAAACATTTGTGTCCATAGTAAAGGGAAACACCAAGGTATCTTTAGGTGCAGAGATGAAAATGGGCTTTAGGGGTACAGCATGAGAGAGGCACAGGAAAACATATTAGTAGTTTCATTAGAAACATACTGTTTATGATATTAATTACATTGTTCTGATTAAGTTCATGTTTGAGAATTTGAAAACCCTATTAGCCATGCTTTCATACAAATGGAAAATAAAGCAACAAAAATTAATTTCTACAAGAAAAATGTAAAATTCCAAAACTGTAAAATATTTAGACATATACACAGGAACATAGAAAATCATTTCCTTTTGATGGTGTTCTTGAATAATGTGATTTCTTTGATCATATCCTATAAAACTAGTATGATGCTTACTTCCTATAAAATGTAATGATACTTTAAATATCTAGTTTTCACTAGAGTTTGCAGATTTTGGTTTTAAGTGGGAGAATTTACAAAATGAAAGTGGATGATGCAATGGATATTTGAATGCCAGCATTCACAGCCTTCCAGTACAATATAGACACCTCAGTATGAAGACCATCTGGGCTTACTGCCATTATCCTGCGAGCTATCTAGGCATGAGTGATCCTCTGAATTCTAATTCCATTTCATCCTGGATTTTCTGTTTCTAAAGAAGTCTATTTGCCAATAGTTTGGAGCAGGTGCAAAGGCATTCTGCAGTTTCCTGCTGAGTTTTATGCAAATAGCTGGCTTAACTGGTCTGTAGGCTCAGATTTCCTACTGTCTGAGAGCACTGTGATTCAAGAATTATTTGACTTATATTTTTTTCTGAATTTAATTCATTCTGTTTTCCATTTCCTTCAGCTCTTTTGTCCAAATCATATCCCATTATTATCTTGCACAGTGTTTATCAAATGAAAGAAATGACAATTTTTGTGGCTAAACTGAAAGAAATCATAAACTAATACCAAGCTGTTTATGGTTATACAAAGTATCTTTTGATTCAGGAGGTATTTGGATGACTTCGATGAATCCCTTGATATTTGGGCTTTATTCTATCATATGGGCCTTATGGAAGTATCAAATAAGGTGCTACATTAGAAGATAATTAGATACATAAGCACTCCACTAATATGCAATATTCTGTACAAGTAAAAGAGTATGTGAGCAAGATTATTATCATGAGGTGTTTTAGGAAGCACAAAAGCAAATGATTCCACATTGATTTTTCTTCATTTCTAACTCAGACAATTTTCCTGGATGACAACTATCTTGGTGTAGAGAATGAGGTGTAAGATAATTACAGAAGAGTTCCAATCTTTTTATTCACAGACTAATGGCTGCACACTTGAAATCCATACCTATTTATTTTACTTACAATAGACTTTTATTTTGTGGTAAGCTAGCCACTGAAGCCTTTGTGCCTTTATCCTGGCCCTACACACTGAAGGTTGATTGATAATGGTTGTCATTGCAATTCTATTATGGGACATCGGGTGGCCAAGTCAGTAATATAGTACTTTCCAGTACCATATAAGGGAATGTCTCCCAAGGAACATCTAAAATGGCTTTCTTCACAGACAAAATATACAAACTTTTTAACTGCTCAAAATTGTGTGTGGTTCCCTCATTTGTAAGTAAACAAAGAAATTGCTGATAGTTCCACATAAAGTCCAACATTGATAAACTATTGATAATTTCACTTCTTCATCTACTTACTATTTTCCTAGGTAATTTCTTGATTATTAATTTTGAAAATTATTTGATTATACCAGAATGTTGTTTTCAATCATTATTTGATCATGTTCATTATTTTGCCATCTTTTTGCTATTTTCACAAAGTACCTTAAGTTTACTTCATTTATGCTTAGAAACTCTATATCCAGTCATCTTTTCTCTTCCTTTTTACTTTATAGACTAAATGGAACATCTCTTCTTCCCTGAAGATATGTCCATGTTCTTGTAACCTTCAGGACCTATATGACAGAAGAATGGTGATATTCTTAGATGGCAATAAAAGGGAGTATGTGATGGACTTTGAGAAGTTTTTATCTTGGATTATCAGAGTTAATGACAATTGAAATCATGTACATTCTTATAAGAGGGAGAAAGAGGGAAATAGATGGAGAGAGAAAGAGAGAGGAAGAGAGAGAGAAAAAGAAAGAAAGAAAGACAGAAAGAGAGTGAGAGAATGAAAGATGAACGTTCATACATATGCAGAGGAAAATCAATAGACAGAGGATCTTGAGATTGGAATGATGTGGCCTGAAGCCCCAAACTATCGAAGACAGGTTAAAATCTATAGATGCTAGTGGTGACTCAGAAAAGATACTTCTCTAGAGCCATATCTTAGCATGTAGCCCTATTGACATGCTATTTCAGACTTCTGTCCTCCCAAACTGTGGGAAAATAGATTTCCATTGTTTTGATCCACCAAGTTTGTGAAAATTTGTTTTGACTCTCTTACAGACCTAGTACTCTAATATGCAATTTGAGTAACCTCGTAATAGAAATTTAAAAAAGGATGAGCAAATGATGTCATGATCCTTGACTGCAATGAATTGAATTCCTTTTCCTTCAGTATTATCCATCTAAAAGTAATGATTTTTCTCTCTTACTGGAAAAAAATAATTAAAAAATGATTTTTCATGTTAGTAAAATGTGAGGCCTATACCTCACCCATAAATTCTTCATGGGGATTAAATTACTAGAGAAAAATATCAATGCTTTTTAGATGTTAAAGTATGCATATAAGTTTAATTTTTTGCATCTTGACAATGAGGTACTTTCCTAATATTGTAATATTGCTGTATTAAGAGAAAACATATTTGTCTAAATGCCCTTCAGTATGTAAGTGTACAAATCAAACAAGGCTTGGAATGCTCTGTTATTTATTATTTATTTATTTATTTATTTATTTGTTTGTTTGTTTTTATTTATATTTTTTTCTTTTTCCAAGGCAGGGTCTCCCTGTAGCCTCAACTGTCCTGGAACTCACTCTATAGACCAGGCTGGCCTTGAGCTCACAGAGATCTACTGCCTCTGCCTCCCGAGTGCTAGGATTAAAGGCATGCGCCACCATGCCTGGCTTCTGTTGTTATTTTTAAAAGGCAATCTATAACAGATGTAAAATATTCTGAAAATGGATTGTTTATCTAAAGAGCAAGTCAAAATCATTCATAATCTTATATACTAATGAAAGACACTGAACTGATTTCATAACTTCCTAATCATTCTCTGTGGTGCCTTCACACTTGCCAAAATGCAGTGCATTAAGAAATGCATGAATTGTAAATTATACATGTTACCTTGCTTCAAATATTTTTCATAGATTTCCTCTGCCCTTGGGAGGAGGAGAAAAGGAGGGGGAGAAAGAGGTACCATTACCATGACCTTGAAAATTGGATGATTTGGTTCTTTCCTCCCATGGTACATTTCCTTCCTGTCCAGGGCTCCCATTTCTAATCCTGGCTCATAGCACCTCTTTCCTAATGCAAATTCTTCATATCTGTTGGTCCCTCTGCTGAAGATTCACTTTTATTGATATTCATGATGACTGATACATTTGTATCATTAGATTCTGAGATAGTTTCACTTCTTCAAAGAGGTTCTTCTGTATTCCATGTGTATTAGAGATGAATATGCTCTTCTCAGATTTCCATCTGCTTATCATGTAGTTGATCAGACTATGTCCTTGCTCATCTCAGCCTACACTACATGTATATTCATTCATTGTTCTGCCTACTCCACTGCCAAACGTACAAAGAATATATTTTCTTTAACTTCGTGTCTCTAACATAATCTTTGTAAATAATTAGGCACTCAATAGCTTACTGTTGAATCAATTAATATACTCATGAATTAACAAATGGCAAAAGAAAAACAGGATTCTAATAGTTGCCTATAATGATAATAGTAGGTCTAGAGACTAATCATTCCTTTTTCTTTGTTTCTTTCTCTTTTTTCTGTTTCTCTCCTCTTTATCCCTTCATCTCTTTCTTTTGCACCTGCCCTCCCTTTCTTCCTCCCTCTTTTCTATTCTTTGCTTTACACTTTCCTTTTCTCCCTCTCTCTTTCTCTCCCTTCTTCCTTAGCTCTCTTTTTCCCTCCCTTCTTTTCCCTCCCTCCCTTCCTCCCTCCCTTCCTTTCTTCCTTCCCTTTCTTTTTTGACCCATCCAGTGGGTCAGTCAATGGGGGTCTGGAAGAGAAGGAGTGAGGGGAAGGGACAAGAGACTCAAGGAATGGAGACAAGACAGGTTGTGATCAAGTCTCATTTATTGTAGGAACACAAGCAGAATATATAGTGCAGGGAAGGAGGAAACATTCCAGACTGCCAAACGGCAATTTTTACACAGTGGAAAGAATGTGCAGATACAGATCGTTTCTGAGGGCAAACATTTGCAACACATCCTGTTGTCCAGTTGAACTACAACAGGTTCAAACTTCCACTGACTGATCCAATGACCCTAGAAACTGCTTCATGGAAAAACACTGCCACATGGCTAAGCTTGCCTGAGAGCCCCACACTTTTTCTCTCTTTCTTTCTTTCTTTCTTTCTTTCTTTCTTTCTTTCTTTCTTTCTTTCTTTCTTTCTTTCTTTCTTTCTTTCTTTCCTTCCTTCCTTCCTTCCTTCCTTCCTTCTTTCTTCTTTCTTTCTTTCTTTCTTTCTTTCTTTCTTTCTTTCTTTCTTTCTTTCTTTCTTTCTTTCTTCCTTCCTTCCTTCCTTCCTTCCTTCCTTCTTTCCTTCCTTCCTTTCTTTTTTCTTCTTTCTTTCTTTCTTTCTTTCTTTCTTTCTTTCTTTCTTTCTTCTTTCTCTTTCTTTCTTTCTTTCTTTCTTTCTTTCTTTCTTTCTTTCTTCTTCTTTCTTCTTTCTTCTTTCTTCTTTCTTCTTTCTTCTTTCTTCTCTTTCTCTCTATTATGGAGACCATGGGAACCAAACTAGGGCCCTTGACAGGAATTACCAGTGTTCTTAATCACTGACTGATCTCTCCAGACCCTGAAATGGAATCTTGCTGATCTGTGAATCATGATGTAGAGCAGGTTGGCCTCAAACTATTGACAATTCTCTTTCCTCTTCCTCTTAAGTGTTTAGATTATATTCATGTGTCCCCATGCCCAATTTCCTTCCTCATTATTGACTTTCAAACTTAAACTGTGTTTAAATTCAACTTTCCAGCAATTCTCCATGCTCACTTATGTAGCTGAATAAAGATGGAGAAAAGGCCGCTGAAATGACTAAACTATTTTAAATTCGCAAACACTTTTATGCAGCAGTCCTATCAAATTTATTATTTTTAAAATAATAACATACATTCCTCTCACTTCCAAATTTCCAATCCTGCCACTTTGTTTTCACCCTTAGATTTTGAGATTTACTTATTTGAGAGAGAAATGTGAATAAATAATAGGAGCTCTTGGACAAAACCTCAGCACATCTACAAATAGTCTACATATACTCTACCATGCCTTGTATTACTATGTGTGACTTGTCAGTAACCAAATCAATAGATGAATATTCTGATTGGTAGCATGTAAATTCATTAATCAAAATTTGAGTGCAGAATTATTAAATTAATCCTACTGTTTGTGCAGTACATCTCATACCTTAGCACTTATGCTTGGAAATCCAAACAATTTATTCTTTATATTTAAATACCTTTTGTCCTTTAACATTTACATCATCACTAAACAAAGCATATTCTTAACTTCACAATACTTTGATTCCATATATTCATATACTTATTGTCATTTTACATGCTTCAATTTCTGTCAAAACTTTAAAGAATCTTCTGCCCAGTATTTCTGCAAGCATATATATGTATATATATCATATTTGATACTGTTTTGTATTTTTGTCATTGTTTTTATTTTTCTCCACTATTCTCTGGCATATTGTAGTTTAATTTGACTGTTGTATGAGATTATATTTTATTTCCTTTGTTGGTATATAAATTACATTTTACTCTTCTGTAGTTGTCCCAGAGTTTCTAATATATGTTGATAACATATCCACATTCATTTATAAATTATTATATCTATTTCATAGATAAGCATCTTATAAGAAAATAATCTTGCTTATTGTCATAATATAGACCAAAGTATTATTTTTGTCAGTTACAAATAAAAAACATAAAAGTTTTCATTTGCAACCATCACTTATTCCTTCCATTATCATATATATATACACACATATATATATATACACACATATATATATACATATATATATAGGCCTATATATAGGCCAGCAATATATATATATATATTGCTGGCCTATATAATTTTCTTTTCTCTCTGGAATTTATTTTAAAATTATTTAGCATGACATATCTACTGAGAACAAATTCCTCAAGCTTTATTTCTCTGAGAATATCTTATTTTCATCTCACTTTAAGACAACTTTGCTGGATATAAATTTCAGGTTGGTAGCATTGTATTCTGTCTTTGCATGCAATGATTTAGTTCATTCTGTTCTTACTTTGGATTGTTATAAAGGAAAGTCACATATAATTCCTCTTAGTTCCTCTACAAGTAAACTGTTTTTCTTCTGAAGTATTTCATGGTTTTTTTAATGATTGATTTTCTGCAATTTAACTATGAGGTAGCAGAAATGCACTTTATGCAATTTATCTTTCTTGGTGTTGTTTGAATTTCTTGAAATGAGATTTGGTGTTTGGCCTTAATTTCAAGAAATTCAGTATTGCTTCAAATATTTCTTCTGTTTCATTTGTTCTTTATTCTCCTCCTTACAGCTCAGTATTCGTGGGAATTTTTTGTAACTTTCTCATTCATGCACCAATGAAATTCTGGTAGTAGTGTGTGGGTATGTGAGTAAAAGCCTCTCATTATAGCACTTGGAAGGCAGTGGAGCGAGGATTGAGAATTAACTAGCTCTTTGACTAAAATCCCACCTTAAGAAAAATAAAGGAGAAAGAATGAAAGAAACAAAAAAAAAAACAAAAAAGAAACAAAGAAATAAAGAAAAAAAGAAAGAAGAATTCAAATAATGTAAGCTCTAGTTACATAATTTTACTTGAGGGCAGAAACCGGTAAGAAGAGAATGTTCTGGAATACTTTTACATTGATGCTTCTACTATTCTTAATGGAAACACAGTGATAGATGTTTCTACAACATTCTCAGTGAGAACTTGGTTGACCTCATGAAGGGAAATTTCACAGTTTGCACACAACTATTTCCTCCCATGATAGAATCAGCCAGGAGGTTTTGACTCTCAGATTTGGCCTTCTGTCTGTACAGCAATTTTTCAATGACAATTTTGGCTTTAGTACCTTGATAATAGTCAATTCTGGTTTTAGTACCTTGGTAATAGTGCCCACAACAGTTTCTTCTCTTGGAATTTTTCTCCACTAAGTACTGATCTTTTGTATTCAGCTCCATCTCTCCAAATCAAGCAGCAGAATTTTACTCAGACTGTATTTCTCTTAAAGAACTAAGAAAATTAATTGATTTTTCGGGTCAGCTATTGACTTGTGAAAGAGTAATTTCCAGTCTCTTTTCCTGATGTATTAAACGAGTTATTTGATTTTTTAAAAGCTGTTTTGCTATTAATATGACTCGATGTTTTCCTTATTATCAGCAATAATTTATATCTTGGGATTTATTTCAAGATAAATTACAGTGCTTCTCTTTCCAGGATTCTACAAATAAAATTTTAAAACCAAACTTTTTAAGGCTTTTAAAAATATTTTATCTTTTTTTTGTCTTTTTGAGACAGGGTCTCCTTATAGCCCCCGATGCCCTGGAACTCACTATGTAGATGTAGCTGGCTTTCAACTCACAGAGACCTACCTGCCTCTCCCTTCCAGGTACAGTGATTAATGTTGTGTGCCACCATGCCAGGCTAAGTCTATTTTATAATTTTTATAAATATTTTATTATTTTTTTAATTTTATTTATTTTTTTTTGTGTTTGAATGTACTGCCTGCACGTAGGTTTGTGCACCCGAATTGTGCAATGCCACGGAGGTCAAAGATGGTTCTTAGCCGCCATGTGGGTGCTGGGGATCGAACCCGGATCCTCTGCAAGAGCAGTCATTGCTCTTATCTGCTAGGCCATCTCTCCAGCCCATATTTTATTATTTTTATTTAACATCTATGAATGTATTGCTTGTATGTGTGTAAGTGCACTCTTGTTGAACAATACACTCAAAGATCAGAAGAGGGCATTAAATTCTCTGGAACTGGAATGACAGATGATTGTTAGCTGCCGTGTGATGGCTGAGAATTGAACCCTGGTACTCTGCAAGAGCAGCCAGTGCTCTTAACTGTTGAACCATCTCTCCAACCCCTATAAGGCTTTTATTTCTCCCAAACATTTATTGGTTACTTTAACACATTGTATGGAAAATCCTGTAGTATTTCCTCTAGTAATTTGATCTGGATATTCTCTTGTTCTACAAAACCTGAGGTCATCTTAAGAGGTTACTATTATATAATACACCTTGGGAAAATGTTCACATTCAAAGATACTGTTATGTTATTTTGTTTAAACAGTTATTTATTGTTAAATGACAAAAGTTTTTATATATAATTCTAAAATTTACTTTATATTTGTATTTTAGCTAATCTGGATTAGTTTAACTATTAAGATTCTTTCTATGTGTTTCCTCTAGGACTAATGGCCTGATTAAATAACATTTTTTAATGATCATTCCATAAACAAAAGAGGTGACATCCAATATTGTGAATATAATGTATGTACCTGCTTTGTGTTAATGTTCTTATATGACATAGATTAAAATAACTCATATCACCAATTCCACTTGTAACTGTCTTGGAAGTAAGTATAAAACTTCTTATTACATAAAACCTGCAAAGTTACACTGAGGCCACAGGGTAAGTTAAATAGTTATTCTTATTAGTTAATCCTTCGTAGCACTCAGAGTTATCATTTTCATTGATTCTGCATGAAGAAATCATAACACTTGACCATATACCATTTCTCAGTAATGGTTCATTTTTATTCTGCCTGGGGAAATTCAACTTTGATGTCTCTCGAGCTTGGAATTGATGGCTTGCATCTGCTACATACTGGTAAACAAAGCAACCAGATAGCTTTCTCCAAATTTTCCTTATCTAGACAATAATAATCATGGGTTTTAAACACTGATATGTTATATTATTTACTACCTATGTGAATTTTGCCAGAAAACTGAGCAGCTCATATTTCTCTCAGAGAAAATATATTGACAGTAACAAGAACTAAGTTCAATTTCTGTGTTAATATTTGAAGGAATGAAATGTAGGAGATAGAAGCAATGAAGAAGAAATGTGTGATATACACTTAAAGTCATCCTGAGAATGTATGTTTCTGTTTTCATGCTTGAAGATGACAGTAACAAGCTAAAGTGTCAAAGAAAAGCAATTAGAATGGTTTTTTAGGAGTGAATAGTATGTCACAGTTGTGGTGTTTGATACAACTGGAATTATTTAGTCAAGAAAAATTGAACTTGTTTAGAAAAGAGAATTGGAGCATAAAGATGAGAGCCCAATTAGAGTTTCATCAGCTCATTAGACAGATCATTATGAGTATCTGATCTGTAATTGATGCAATGTTGGGACTTTTTAAATAAAGAAAGAATTGTGTATTACCTAGAGTGCAAATCTACAGATATTGTGTGAAATGGCAGGTGACTGACTTTGGGCTTAAAGTAAAAAGAGGTATGTAATTATCAGGGAGTATTGAGCAAAGAAAGAGATGAGTTCAATAGTCACTGAAGACCCCACGGTTAGACATATTTAGCATTTCAGAGAGATGGAAATGAATATTATTCATCTTTGAAATTCTGTTGAATTCATACACAGATGTGAACAGACTAAGTGTTCAATAAGCCTTTGAATAAGCAAATGTGCTGAGTGGATAATTGATAGAAATTATTTATTCTCAAAACAAGGAATCTTATAAGGTCAGTCACTGTCATTACCTCTCCTCAGTTCTCTCACAAATTATGTCAAAAACAGGTATGTCATCAAAAGAAGTCCAATGAAAATATAGAAAAGAAAATGATTTTATGCAAAGATTTTTCAGAGGAGTCTATACAGAAAGGTATATAGGTAGTTCTGAGCTTCACATAGAGATAGTTGTATAGACCAGAGAGTAGAGACCTGATTCATCATGTATTTTGGTCTACTGTCTGTGATATTTGGAAAAGCACAAAGTTTTCTTAAGAAATTACTGTTAATTTCTATTTCTTTCATTACTTCTGAATGAATACAGCAATTTGTTTCTAGTCATTAGTCTTCAAACAAATAAACAAAATCAAATATATGTTATCAAGGGATATCAGTCAATTACAGGCTTAGTAATGTTTTGGTTAATCAAGATTTTATTTAGGAAAAGAGAAATAAACAGTTGGAAGACATAAACAAAGGACTGTGAACACATGCTGGATTTTTCCATGTCTCCCTAGAAAAGATTTTAAAATTGGAATGCCTCCTCTTGATACAATTTACATCATTTAAATACGGTTTGTGTCTCTACAACATGCAAAGTTTAATGTCAAACTAGGAAATGCAATTAAAAATGGTTTCTTCCTTCCTAAATAATAATTTGTCAACATATACATTTAGGATTGCATCACAATTATAGCAAAATTAAAAGGATAGTCGTAGGTGCCCAAAGATCGTATCACTTTTTGCACAAAGTTTCATTGCACAGCAACACTAGTAATATGTTATAGATGAAGAAAAAGCATATAGCAAATTTCTTATTTTCACTTAAGATAAAATAAATATTGGGGGCTGGAGAGATGGCTCAGTGGTTCGGAGCACTGACTGCTCTTGCAGAGAACCTGGGTTCGATTCCCAGCACCACATGGTGGCTGTACACTCATAAATATAAAATAAGAAGTAAATAAAAAATTATATAAAAAACGAAGGCAGTTTTACCGGTTTTATAAGAGATTGCCTCCATAACTGCCTTCGTTAATTGACTAATAGACATAGGAACTGTGAAAAGGGTTATTCTCTCTTCAGAACCAAATATAATACAAAAGTCTCCTTAAGCTATGCGCTTAAGCAAAATATATTAATACAGGAGAGCTGTGATATCAGCAATGGATTATTATTTTTTAAATTTTATTTACTTATTTTCTATGTGTATGAATGTACTGTCTGCATGCAGGTCTGTGCACCCGTGTTGTGCAGTGCCATGGAGAAGAGAAGAGGGTGTCGGATTCCCCTGGAACTGGAATTCTCCTGGAATTGGAGTTACAGACAGTTCTCAGCCACCATGTGGGTGCTGGGGATCAAACCTGGGTCCTCTGCAAGAGCAGTTGGCCCTCTTAACCTCTAGGCTATCTCTCCAGCCCCAGCAATGGATTATTCTACCAAGGAGATGTTGACCAGGGGATCCAAGACCCCCCCCCCGCAAAAGGTAAAGGCTTCTTGCCTGTAAACTGGGATACCTGCAAGAAGAGAGGAGATAAGGCCCTGCTGTCCAAGACCTGATGTAAGCATGGGAAAGATATACTGAGACCACACTTGCAAGTGTACAGTTGGTCTCTGGAATACCAGAGAGTGTTACCAAAGGCCACTAAACCAACAAAGCAAATATATGTCTCCTTGAATCAAGCAAGACTCCTCCATCAGCACCAGCTATGCCTCACCTGCCTGGAAATACTGTGCAGCAGTGGCAGCCATTTGCCTGTATATCCCAAATCTAATTGGCTATTAGCTCTCTCCTTGGAGGAATAATCCACGGCTGATGCCACAAGCTTACATCCTCTAGTGGTTAGGAGATGTTATAAGCCTCATTAAGACCCTGTCATATTTTACAGAAAAAAACATAATTCATGGATTAACGTACCATCCAAATATCTGTGTCTATACCAAAGTAACCTACCATAACAATTAGTACTGTTTAAATACCTATATATCTAATTGCTTGTGCTTCATTAGTAGGATTGAAAGGTTATTCCTGGACAAATTGTCAGCCTATGAAAGGAAACAGCCAGAATTGACCAGAGTCCAAGACAATAGCTCCAGAGAAAGTAGACTGTTTTGCTTCTCATCCACCTGTGCCCCTTTTCTAAGCCTAGGGAACAATCTGTGGAAGAGGGGGCGTGGTAGAATGTAAGGGCTGCGATTGGGGTGAATGGTGAAACTACAGCAATATAGTCTGGACACTAATTTGATCAACTTGATTGAACATACAACCCCCCCCCCCAGCTGGATGGTGGGACCCATGGGCTGTGTGGGTTTGGGCACAACTGCTTGCAAATTGGTTTTACATGAAGGATGCTTGAACTCATAAATTATTACTTATTGTTAAAAAATGAAAAAAGGAAGTAATAGAAATAAAAACAAAAAAACAAAACAAAACAATTATAAAAAAAGATAAAATAGGGGCTGGAGAGATAGCCTAGCAGTTAAGAGTGCCAACTCTTGCAGAGGACCTGGGTTTGATCCCCAGCACCCACATGGCTGCTGAGAACCATCTTTGACTCCAGTTCCAGGGGAATCCAACACCTTCTTCTGACCTCCTCAGCATTGTAGGACACGGGTGCACAAACTTACATGGAGACAGTACATTCATACACATAAAAAATTAAGAAAGGTAAAATAAATATTTATGGATTTCTCCTCTAATAAAAATGTGTTGGAAAAGTCGATCAAATATAGTAATTACATTTATGTATTGTATATACTGTGAAGAAACTGGGTGCTTTCATGAGATTATATCATCTTGTGACACTGTAGACTTCCTTACTTATATGTGCATTAATGTATCATGTTCAGAAAGTGCCAAAACCTACCTTACTTAATGATATATTTCTCAGACTGTGTCCCATCATTAAATAATGCCTGACTGTAATTATTTTCACAAAGAAGACAACAGGTAACACAAGGAAAATAAATGAGATGGGCCCCATGATTCCATTGATTTTCTGAAAGCATATGAAAGCATATTCCACATTCTGAAGTAGTAGACAGAGTCCAAGCAGAACTAGGCCATTTCCCTGAACTGAGGAATTAGGGAAACTGAGGGGCCTCAAATAAATGGGGCAGATATCTGAGAAAAAATTTATCAAAAAGAACTCTAGAAGTTTGCTTCTTAAATATCTTCCATATATGAAGGCAAATTCAAAACTACAAATAAATGAAACAATTAGAGAACTTTTTTCAAATAGACCTGAACTCAAAAAAATGATGAATGAATTTTATCAGGCTAAAGAAAAATTCTATAAAACATTTAAAGAGGTCTTACAACTATTGCTACTCAAACTGTTTAGAAGGATACAAACAGAGGGAGTTCTCCCAAATTCCTTCTATGAAGCCAACATCACTCTAATACCAAAACCAGCCAAAGATGCAAGCAAAAAAAGAAAGCTATAGACCCATCTCACTAATGAACATAGATGCAAAAATTCTCAACAAAATACTTGCAAATCTCATACAGATCCAGATTAAAAAGATCATCCATCATGATCAAGTTAGATTAATCCCAGAGATGCAGGGATGTTTCAACATATGAAAATCAATAAATATCATAAACACATAAATGGACTGAAAGATAAAAACCACACAATCATCTCAATTGATGCAGAAAAAGCCTTTGACAAGATCCAGCATCCCTTCAGGTTTAAAGTCCTAGAGAGAATAAGACTGAAAGGAACATTCCTCAACATGATCAAAGCCATATATAGCAAACCCCTGCCAACATCATCCTAAATAGAGAAAAAATTGAACCATTTCTCTTAAAGGTGGGAACCCAGCAAGGCTGCCCCCTTTCTCCACTCCTCTTTAAAATAGTGTTTGAAACACTAGCTAGGGCAATAAGACAAGAGAAGGGAATTAAAAGAGTACTAATCAGAAAAGAAGAAGTTAAGCTATCCCTTTTTGCAGATGATATGATAGTTTACTTAATGGATGCTAAAAACTCCACCAGAAAACTTCTAGAAATGATCCAGAGTTTTAGTAAAGTGATGGGCTACAAAATTAATCTATCGAAATCAGTAGCCTTTCTTTATACCAACAATAAACAAGTGGAGAAGGAATATAAGAAGACCTTCCCACTCACAATAGCCTCAAAAATAATAAGATCCCTGGGAACAAACCTAACCAAAGATAGCAAAGACCTCTACAAAAAAAATTTAAAGCCTTGAAGAAGGAGACCAAAAATGACATCAAAAATGGAAAGACCACCCATGCTCATGGATTGGAAAAATTAACATAGTAAAATGTCCATTTTACCCAAATTGATATACAGATTCAACGAAATCCCAATCAAAATCCCTATGAGCTTCTTCACAGACTTGGAAAAAAATCCCTAAATTCATATGGAAAAACAAAAAAACCCAAATAGCTAAGGCAACCCTGAGTGAAAAAATGCAATACAGGGGGGGATTGCCCTACCTGACTTCAAACTATACCACAGCGCTATAGTCGTAAAGACAGCCTGGTACTGGCACAAAAACAGATCTGTTGACCAATGGAACAAAATTGAAGATCCAAACGTGAGCTCATACAATTTCAGCCACCAAAGGGGCAAAAAACCCTCAGTGGAAGAAAGATAGCATCTTCAGCAAATGGTGCTGGCAAAATTGGATCACCATTTGTAGAAGAACAAAATTAAACCCCTACCTTTCACCCTGTACAAAAATAAACTGCAAGTGAATCAAAGATCTCAACGTGAAGTCCGAAACTCTGAAGCTGATAGAAGAAAAAGTTGGCAACAACCTACAAGACATAGGTGTAGGAAAAGACTTTCTAAATCAGACAGCAGCTGCTCAGGAAGTAAGGTCAACAGTTGATAAATGGGACCTCATAAAACTCAAAAGCTTCTGTACAGCGAAAGAAGCAATCAAGGAGGTGAAGAGAAAACCCACACAGTTGGAGAAAACCTTGACCAGTGATACATCTGACAGAGCATTGATATCAAGAATATATGAACTACTCAAAAAATAAATAAATAAGAAGACACATGACTTACTCAAAAGATGGAGTAAAAAGGGGGCTGGAGAGATGGCCTAGCGGTTAAGAGCACGAACCGCTCTTACAGAGGACCCGGGTTCGATCCCCAGCACCCACATGGCGGCCGAGAACCGTCTGAAGCTCCAATTCCAGGAGAACTCCAGTTCCAGGGGAATCCGAGACCCTCTTCTGAACTCCGCGGCTTGCACGACACAGGGTGCACAAACTTGACATAGACATACATTCATACACAGTACAGAAATAAGATAAAGATTAATAAGAAAAAAACATTAAAAAAAAAAAAAAAAAAAGATGGAGTAAAGAACTGAACAGAGACTCCACTAGTAAGGAAGTAAAGATGACTGAGAAACATCTTAAAAAGTGCTCAACATCATTAATAATTAAGGAAATGCAAATTAAAACCACTCAGGTATCATCTCACTCCAATACGACTAGCTAAGATCAAGAAAACAAAAGTTAACAGATGTTAGAGAGGTTGTGGGGAAAAGGGAACACTCATCCACTGCTTGTGGGAATGTAAACTTGTACAACCACTATGGAAAGCAGTGTGGAGAACCCTTAAAAGACTCGGAATGAGCTTATCACCTGACCCAGTCATACCACTCCTGGGTATATAACCCAAAGACTCATCCTACCGCAAAGATACATGCACGTCCATGTTTATTGCAGCTCTCTTCACAATAGAAAAGAGCTGGAACCAACCCAAATGCTCCTCAACAGATGAGTGGATAACAAAATTGTGATACAACTACACAGTGGAGTGAAAAAGAAAGATGGCATTATGAACTTTGTAAATGGATGGAGCTCAAAGCCATTATGCTGAGTGAAGTAATACAGTCCCAGAAAGACAAACTGAGAATGGTTTCCCTCATTTGTGGATGCTAGCACCAAATCCCCTGTATGAAAGGCAAGTTGAATGACATTGTTGTTATATTTTTGTTTATCTGAAAGCAACTATGTTGGTATAATGTGAATCTCTCAATGGGCTCTAGAATCCGCCCACCAATTATTCTCAAACTCTGTAATTACTGTATATGAATGAAGAATATATATCCGTATTTTAGAGTAATATAAAATTAATGGAGGAAAATGTGAATCCCTAAGCATAAAAAATGACTGAGCGAAAGATACAGAACACTTATGGCAGACTGCATGGTCTTTGGTGGTGTGGGGGAAGGAAAAGGGGTGCCTGAACTGAATTGAGAAATGATGTATGAAATATACAAAACATCAATAAAAAAGTTAAAAAAATTAAAAAAAGAAATCAGATCTGAATAAAGAAATAATGGGTGGCCACTGTGATATCCACCAGTAAATTGTCAGATACTAAGGAGGGAGAGGCAGAAAAATTACTTAATTACATGAGTTTAAGATCATCCTGGCAAAATATCTTCTTTAAAAAAATCCCCAACAAAATAAGAGAAATAAATAAGAGTAACAAATGTAGCAATGATTAATACTTAAAATTTTACATAGAAGCATACAAAATGTATTTCTGTTTTTAACTTCTTGTAAAAGGTCTTGACTATTTAAAAAAATAAAACCATGATCCATGATATACCATATACAGAAATAAAGTCAGTGACAGCAATAATAATGAAAGATAAGTGATTAAATAAAATTGTTTTATAGTAAGGTACTTCACATGTAATGCAAATGATATAGTATTAGTCAAAATAAGATAAACAAAAGAAGATAAAAGAAGATAACTAGAAGATTTATACTACAATTGGAAATGTAAGCGATAAAATCTACATTTTCAAAAGTTCCAATTTGAAAGATCTTAAAGCTACTAAAAACGTTGGTTAAAGAAATCTGAGTCAATATTTTCAGGATGCTAGAAATTAAGTAAAGGCTGACTGCAATCCAGGGAGAATTTATTCTTCAAAATAAACTAAATCACTACTAATTGTGAACTCCGTGGCATTTTAACTATTCCACTTTCTGTTCCCTGTCACTGAGGTATACAATCAGTTTGTAAACAATGTACAATCATGATGAAAACCAAGAGTCTGACAACCCCTGGGAAGAAAGAACATACCTGGAACTCCTTTCAAAGCCCGGGTCTCAGAATCTATCATTATTTCCCTGTCTGCTGCTTCAGTGAAAAGCTTCAATTGCTAGCCTGTTTTTGTTTTACCTCAGTTGGTACTGCCAAAGCAAGACAGCCTTTTCCTCCATATATTAGTGAAACATATATAGAGGAGTTATTGAAATCATAGATGCTTATTGTGGTGCTTATCAACTGGTGCAAAAAATATAACAAAATACTAATGGGAAAATATAGGTAATGATGTCTACATGGTCTTTGAGAAAGATTTTACTTATTATTGGAAATCTAAAAGGTTAAGTGAATATCTTATGCACATGTGGCATTGTACCTCCAAATAACAAAGTACTAGTTCTTCTCACATGTATATGAAACAATTACCCTAATACATCATACAATTGGACATAAAACAATTATCCTTGCATTTAAAAAGCTTTAAATTATTTGAGTGTTCCTGAGCTTGAGTGTGAGTTTGCTAACACTTCAGCCAGTATGTTTTGGGGTCAGAAGCCAAATCACATGACTTCTCTGGTTGTAAGCCTTTATCTGGGAAGACATGTGACAGTGCAAAAAGTCTGGCATTGAACACTAGGAGGTAATAACATGTTGCTGTTCACAAGCTTATAAAGCTGGATGCCCTGCAATAATAAAGGAGGAATTTCCTGACTAAGGTCTTCAGGTGATTATTGCATGCATGCTTTTCTTAACTTGATCGACCATGGAACTATTAATCTTTCAGCTAGCTAGCTTTTCATCTTGTCCAGTCCTGGGGCCTGATTCTATGACCAGTTGGGTGGTTTTGAAGGCTAACAGCCTCCAGCCACCATTTGGTTCATGTGTGAGGACCATGGAAGCCAACAGCTTCCTGGCCAGGTGTGGCTGTGGAGTTACCAACTCCCCAACTGTGGGTTTGCTTATGAGGCCATCAGGTTAATGGATGTGTATCCTGGGGCCAGCATCAGAGACACAGGTCTGGCCATGAGGTCATCAACCTTACATGGCTGCCATAAGGCCGAAGGCTGCTGTACATCTGGACTTTATAAATGGGCTAATGAAAAATTATGAAAAACAAAACAGAAAATATTTTGAGATGAAAAACATTAAATCACAGAATAATGAGTTTGGTGGCACATGTCTACAACCCCAGGATTCAGGATAGTGAGAAAGCAGGATCCAAACATCCATGTATGCTTATAATACATAATAAAGCTCTTAGCACTCAAAAATCACATATCAGAATTTAGGAGAAACTGTAAAAGTACCACATGAGCTGTTGTAACTGACAATATTAGAAAATAAGACATTTTTTTTGGATATGATGACAAATGTAGAGACAACAACAGAAAAAAATTGAACTGGGCTATATCAAAATTCCAACTTTCTGCACATCAGAAAAGAAGTGACTGAAGTACCCAGCCTCAAGTGATGCATCTGTAATGCAACGTCTACATTTTAGGTTCAGGGAACATCATTGGAGAGGGGAAGAAAAGAATCTAAGAGCCAGAGGGAAAAAGATACCTTCTGTTAGTACATTCTAGACATGACAGGAAATGTATATCGCTGAAATCTCTGCAGAATCATAGTCCAGCCACATCTATATAAGGTAAAAACCAAGTCTACATACTAGTATGGATGGGGAAATTTCATGGCTTCTTACCTCAAGATGCAGAGCTACAGGCAATCAATTGATGCTGAAGGAGGGAGAATCAGTTTTCTGTAACAACCAGCTCCCTGAGAGAATATCTTATCCAAAGTAGACAGCCTTAAACAAAGATACAAATGAGCAGCACCCAATTTACCCAGCCCATTATATATTTATATACAAGATACATGTATTTATAAATCTAGGCATTTATATAACAATAATAATTAATGAAGGGGACAATGAATTGTGAGGAGTTGGGAGTCATTAGAAGTGTTGAAGGGTGACTGGAAGAAGTGGGAATAATGCAAATTGCTAAATTACTTCGATACATAAAGCTATTATAATACACCATATTATATGATTCTATTTATAGTAAACATCCATAATATATCTATAGATAAAGAAGGTCATTAACTATCCCTATTCTAGGGGTTACTGGGGAAAATAATAATGACTTTTTTTTTGGTCTTTTCGAGACAGGGCCTCCCTGTAGCCCCAGTTGTTCTGGAACTCACTCTGTAGACCAGGCTGGCCTTGAACTCACAAAGATCCGCCTGCCTCTGCCTCCCAAGTGCTAGGATTAAAGGCAAGCGCCACCAAGCCTGGCTAATAATGACTTTTAATAGGCAGTGAGTAATTTTGTGCAATAATGAAATTGGTCTGTAAGTAGATTGCAGCAATTATAAAATTTTGTTAATATATGAAATATACCGAATACCTTTGCACTGTGGAAATTAAGAGCCTAATTTTATTGTTTTTGGTTTATAGTTCAACTTAATAATATGTAGTAAATCTCCATGAACCTAAGTAAATAGTAATGGAGATAAAAGGAGAATTCTAAACACTCTATGCAAACCAGAAAGAAAAAAATGAAGAAAAGGTTGAAGAGCAATGTAAAAAAATAGAAAAAATTTAAGATGATAGACTAGAGCCAATATTATTGATTATTCTAGTAAAAAAGAAATATAAATTAAATCTGTAGTTCATAAGTAGAAACTGACATTAAATATGTAAGAAAAATTCAATAAGGCATTTATTTTGTTAACTTGTCAAAGTACCAAGAATTAGTGAGTGTTTGACTTTAAATAGGACATCTGTATAATCTCCTTCAAGGTGAAGAAAACATTGTGAAAGAAGAGACATAAAGAATGTAAGAGCCAGTGGATATGATACCATGGTTGTACTGTTAAACTAAGCTTTTCTTCATAAGACCTACATAAAATTAGGTCCATCAATACTTTTCATGGATTTGGGGGTGTCCATGAGGTACCGCCCCTCCCCAATTGGCTAATTGCAGTTAATTGGTAGTAGGGAAGGAGGAGGAGTCATTTTCTTCTTTGGCATAGCCACTGAAAATTTGCCCATTCTCCAGTAAATAACGTTGCATCCTTGATCATGTATGTAACTCCACTTAAACTTAGTGGGTCACTTATATAAAAAAGACAAGAATGGAAAAGAGGGACTTCTTGGGAAGAATGCATTTAGTGGAAAAGGAAGGGAAGAGGAAAGAGGAAAATGGGGGTTAATACAGCTAAAATTCATTATATACATATGTATGAAACTGTCAATGATAAAAATAAATGTATATTCAATTTTGAACTTTGTGTTTATAGGAGATTAAACGTGTATAGTTGGAAAGAGTGTTGTATAAATGATAAACTCCCTAATAAAATGCAAACCAACTCTGAAATCCTGCCTGCATTTTTCAAAGAAAACTACTTCATAGTATGTTGTGATTTTTGTTTTGAATAATTAAATATCTGGTGAAAAACATTTCTGCACATACTCCTAGACATGCTATTGGATCGTATGTCACTCTTTTACCTAAAGTCCAACAGTTGAGTGCCTATGCCATTTAGCTTTTGTGGACTTGACACAGAACTAAGACATACCTAGGATGAGGGCATAAAAATTGAAGACTTTTCCTTCATCAGACTGGCCCGTGGGCATTTACTTGATTCCTAATTGACAGAGCTTACTGTGGTTGGTTGCGTCCATGGGCATGGGGCCTAGGCTGTTTTCAAAAGGTAACGGAGCATGTGGCTGGGTGCAAGCCAGCAAGCAGGATTCCTCCATAATTTCTGCTCCAGCTTCAGTTCCTGCACTCACTTTCCTCAGTGATGGACTATGACCTTGAAGTGTAAGTGAGGTGAACCCTTTCATCCTCCAAGTTTCTCTTGGTTGTGATGTGTATCACAACAACAGAAACCAACCAACGTAAAACAATGCCAAATAATTAATACTATATTATTTTATATTTTGTGGTGATAATAAGATATGAACCACATGAAAAGATAATTGTCTTTTTATTAAGGTTGAATGCATTTCCATCTTCAAAAGGAATGGTCCTTATGCTTATAGTAAATCTTCATTCTTCATTTCATAATCTTCAATTCACAGAATGGATATTTGATATCATTGGCTAATTCCAGAATAGTATCACAGATTAAATTCTAACAATGATAAAGGTGAAGAAAATGGTAACTATTCTACTTTTCCTACAAACAAAAATTTGAGATGGTACAATTCATTTTTAGGATGATATTTCCAATTACCAGTAAGGTACATATCATCCTAAAAATGAATTGCAAAGGGGATTTCACATTACATTGCTTCTCCACAGACTGTGAGAAATGGATTATATTACTGCACAACCACATAAAGACTCTGAAGGCCATGCAACAGAAACTGCCACTTTGACTTATATTTCATCAAATGGATACTGCAACATCAGCCTAAATGTGGAGGCCTAATATTCGAGTTTCTTTTGTTCTTAGGATCAAGGGCAAAAGCAAAGGGGAAGTTTGGTTTTATCAGTGGCATGGCTTTATAGTGCTCACTTCAATAAGCCAACTAGCCCTGTTTCTGCTTTCAAAGCCATTATATTGTGTTTTGCTTGTATAAAATTTTGGATCTTGATTCTAATTTACCACAGTGGGTTTCTCCCTGTCTTATTAAACTATTTATCATGAGTTCTCTTACTATACATTCAGATAACTTATTTGATTTTATTTATATTTCTCTGATTGCACTGAAGCACATAAATAGCAATAGAAAAAAGCATTGCAGCATTTCAAAGCCACATTTTGACTATGGTTATAAAGGAGATGGCCTGGCATTCAGCATTTATTTTATAGGCAATAATGGACCAGAAGTGCTGAGAACCTGTTCCTTCAAATTTCTCTGGGAACTATGTTCTGGAGCAAGGACTTTGCTCTTTATTGAAAAGCTATCACCATCTGTCACCATTGTGAAACGAGGAAGTGGAAGGCAGATCCACCCTTATCTTATTAGAAAAGAATTTTTCCACTTACCTCTAAAACTAGAATACTACACAAAGAGGTTCTCAATTTTCTCTAATTGATTTCAGTTAGATAAGCAACAACTGTTTGGAACATTTTGTTATGCATAAACATATTCATACACTATCTTGGGTGGAGAGCAAGGAAGAGCCCTGAGTGAATAAAGTCATATGTCTAGGTCAGAAAAGGATTGCATGCATGGCTCACTGAAAATGTATGCATTAGAAAGCAATTTTTTGGTTGTAAGGTTAAGTGAAAGTCATTTGCAAAGTTATGTCCATATTTTAAAAGTCGTTCCTCCCAAGGTTGTCATTTCCTGATCAAAATTTTAGGAATCACTTAAGGTAGGGAATATGTATTTATCCTCAGTGCCTGACAAGTATCTAAGAAATTTATACTTAACTGAAAATATGAATGAAGCAAAACACTTTCACTTTACAAAGATGTCAGTGCCATCTTAATTGGTTCAACTTATTTTCTTTCCAAGATAAGGTGTGTATGTGTATGTGTTTGTCTGTGTGTGTGTGTGTGTGTGTGTGTGTGTGTGTGTGTGTATCTACATCTGTGTCTGTGGGTCTGTGTGATTTTTCTAGACAAAGCTGTAATTTCATATGCAGCTAATTAGTGCAGCTCTTCTGTTCAAAGGAGACAGAGTAGAAATAGATCATTTTCTTTATCTTATGTCTTTGTGCCTGGAAAAGCAATAATTATTTATCTTAAAACCAGGCAAGCAGTACCAGGGTAATTTTCTACTTGTTTCCATGTACTCCAAACATAATTCAGTTGACTGCTACTGCTTTGTCATTCTGTAATCCCTTCTCCCTGTCATTACATCTGTAGACTCTGTTCATGCTCTAGTTACCAAATTGCTTGGTTACAACTTCCTTTCTGACTTTCACTGCCCTTGCCTACATTATTGTAAAACGAAGTGACCAGGATTAACATCAAATTTTTCTTATCTCATGATACTCCTGTTTTGATGTTTATGATGAGTCTCTATTTTATTTGAGGCTATTCTAATATGTACATTTGATACTATAAGCAAAACCGAGCACAGCACAAGAAATGATGTTCTCATGCATGCTTTTGTGTAAACAAAAATAAGAGAGCCTATGACCTTGACCTTGAGAAAATTATGTCTGGAAAACATGTATAAATGCTGTAAGACACATTTGCAGGCTAATTATGTAATTTTTGTTTCTTAATGAAAATAAAATTGATATTTTATGCACAGAATTAATTATAAAAATTAATCAAAATTAATTAGGAACTTAATTTTATATTCTCTTCAAATAACACTTTTTATTGTCCTTCTAAATACAAGATAATTCTTGATGTTTTTTTTTGAGAAAAGGTATCTTGATGTAAAATCATCTCTCATCTAATGGTTTGTGGAACTGATAAAAGTTCTAAAACAAATATTATTTTATTTTCCTTAATATGTTCCTAAAATCTCACATGAAGTAATATTATATTTAATATCAATAGACCAATAAGTATTAAATTAATAGAATATGCAAGTTGTCTGTGTTAAAAAATCACAGAATAAAAATATTTCCTCTTTCCTCCTTCTTTCCCTCATTCTCCATTTTCTGTGCTTGTACTAGACAAGTGCTTCATTATTAAGCTGTAATCCAGTCCATTGTTCTATATATATGATTTTAAATTTTTGAAAATTTGAACACAAATTTTCCTTTATTGCCAATATATAGTCTCACACACAGACATTCTCTTAAATTGAAATTTATCAAGGACAGTTCTATCATCTATCATCTATCTATCTATCTATCTATCTATCTATCTATCTATCTATCTATCTATCTCACTTTCTCATTTCCTCACATCAAGTCAAGCCTGGTATAATAAAGTAATAAGAATGTATTTTTGTACTTGTTTAAAGAATTTATCTATTGCTTCATTTACCGTAATTAAAGGAAACACCAGAAATTCTTGATTGATTTTGAAATAAAAGGTTAATAATTAAAAAAAAAAAAACCTCAGCAATACATCCAAAGACAGTAAATTAGCTCAAAACCATTTGGAAAAAAAACTTAACGAGGTATAAAATAACAGCAATTAGGGCTAGAGAGATGGCCTAGTGGTTAAGAGCGCTGACTGCTCTTGCAGAGGACCTGGGTTTGATCCCCAGCACCCACATGGCAGCTGAGAACTGTCTTTAACTCCAGTTCCAGGGGAATCCCACGCCCTCTTCTGACCCCCGGCATTGCACGACACGGGTGCACCAACCTACATGCAGACAGTACACTCATAGACATAAAAAATAATAAATAAATAAATAATTTAACTGTCAATCTCTTCTTGGTAAAAAAATACAACAGCAATTAAAAACAAATACAGAACATTTGTCAAATTAGTTTTAGTACATTTGAACCAGAAACTACACATTTTATCACGAATAATGCAGTAGGCAAGGAAAGGTGGTGCATCCCTTTAATTCCACCACTCAGGAAGGAGAGCCAAGTAGATCTCTTTGAGTTTGATGTGATTCTGGTCTAAGTAACAAGTTCCAGGTCAACCAGGACTACTACACAGTGAGACCCTGTCTCAAAACAGAAAAGACAAAACAAAAGACTAACACAGTAAGATTAAATTTTGATATTGCCTGCCTGAAAAATTACTGTGTGTGGATAAAACACGTAGTAGTATTAAAAACACATTTTTTTTCTTTTTTGCCATGTGACTGAAAAAGGAAAATATTTACTATATATGAGCTTTAATGTTTTGTATAAAAATTTGAATCATGTTTTTTATAACCTCATGAAGTTTTCTCTGAAAAAGAAAACATGTAGAGAATGAAATATTTTTTTCTTTTCTAAGAAAATATTTTTTCTTCTCTTCTCTAAAAAATATTTTTTTCTTCTCTTCTACATAAACAGTGAAGGAACCGTTTTCTGGAAAAAAAAACATCTTGTATAATGTTCATATTTGGGAAAATTTTTCTTTTTCATTTAAAAGTATTTCTGGACTCCTTGATAACCTTGACTATCTGTTTGATCAAATCTGGCAACTTGAACCAGGAAAGACAGCAGGTAAATGTGAGAGATGCTCTGTTCCCCAAACACACATCTTCCTTCATGTGTGTGACACAGGCCAGAGTCTGTGCTTTTCAATGAAAGTTTAAGTTCCATGATAGTTGACATAAAAATAAGGTTTTATTTCTTATACTACACAGTAAAATAATATCCATTCAGAGTCATTTTGAAGTCAGGATAAGCTACTTAATGATCATTTTACAAAAGAAAAAAAGACAATACTAAAACTTAACTTGTATCTCAAGTTCAGTATTTGAGAATAATTGATGATAATACTGTAAGCTCTTAAAATCTACCACTTTTCTGAACTCAGAACCAATGCAAATTTTTATTTTAAAGTTATTTTCTAAAGTTTATTTTTAAATTATTTTATAAATTAACGATAATCATGATTATTGGGAAGAAGACATGGTTATGAACAGAGAAAGGGAAGAGCAGGAAGGGATTAGAAGTTAGAAGAGTGGGAAGCCAGAGGAGTAAGCAAGTTAGCTAGCATCGCTCAAATTGTGTCCATGAAGATAACAAGGAAAATTTTAGATATTATGTAAGGCACTGTCTTTCCCCCTCCCACAAGCTATCAATTGCCAAAAGTTCCTTAGGTTTGGATTTCTTATCCATTTCCCCATGTGTTTGCTGGGATTTTTTTATTTTCTGGTTTGAGGTTGCAGAGGACTTGTGCATGCTGCCACCATTGTTGTGAATTCACATTCTTTACTGACCAGCTGCCTAGAAGACTTAAAATTCATTCATTGATAATCTAGAGGTAGGTGATATTAGTAAAGGGAAAAAAAAACACTCTGGAATGAGGGAAGATATTTCTTTTATTTTTTAAAATTTTATTTATTTCATATATATATATGATATATATATATATATAATAGATATATATATATATTTTGATGCTTTGTGCTATTTCATTTACTCATTTTCCAATTCAGTTTCAGGCATATTTCCTTTCCCTTCCCCCCATCCCACCCCACCCCCTCCCAAGAATCCATCAGTCTGCCATAACTGTCCTGTCATCTTTCTTTTTTTTTTTTTTCATTTTTAGCTATAAGTGATAATCCATGAGTACAAGCATCCTTCATGCAAAACCTATCTGCAGGCTGTTGTGCCCAAACACCTACAGCCCCACCATCCAGTGGGGGGTGACAGGTTGTTTGTTCAATCAAGTTGATCAAATGAGTGTCCAGACTACATTGCTGTAGTTTCACCATTCACCCCAATCGCAGCCCTTACATTCTACCACGCCCCCTCTTCCGCAGGTTGTTCCCTAGGCTTAGAAAAGGGGCACAGGTGGATGAGAGGTAAAACAGTCCACTCTCTCTGGAGCTGTTGACTTGGTCTCTGGTCAATTCTGGCTGTTTCCTTTCATGGGCTGACAGTTTGTCCAGGAATAACCTTTCGATCCTACTAATGAAGCACACACAATTAGATATATAGGTATTTACACAGCACTAACAATCATGGTAGGTTACTTTGGTATAGACACATATGTTTGGATGGTATGGTAATCCATGAATTACATTTTTTTTCCTGTTAAATATGACAGGGTCTTACTGTGGTTTATAACATCTCCTAACCTATAGGGGATGTAAGCTTGTGGCATCAGCCGTGGGTTATTCCTCCAAGGAGAGAGCCAATAGCCAACTAGATTTGGGATATACAGGCATATGGCTGCCTCTGCTGCACAGTATTGTATATGTATGAAGGTACTGTCTGCATGTAGGTTTGTGCACCCGTGTCGCACAATGCCGCGGAGGTCAGAAGAGGTCATCGGATTCCCCTGGAACTGGTGTTAAAGACGGTTCTCAGGCTCCATGTGGGTGCTGGGGATCGAACCCAGGTCCTCTGCAAGAGCAGTCAGCACTCTTAACCGCTAGGCCATCTCTGCAGTCTGGGAAGATATTTCAATAGCCAAATATGCAGGGGATTCTGATAGGGTGAAATCAGACCCATTTAACATGAGTTAGTTTTTGGAAATTAAAGAATATAATAAAATAACTCAATAACCAAAAAGTTTGATAGTGTTGTCTACCTTTACCTTTATCTGCTGATATTTTATGCAATCAAAGACCAATCTGAAGAAGACTATACAATAAATATTAAAAAAAAACTAAAATAAATAATTTCTAGTTATGAAAAGTAGGGACTTAATTTCTTTTGATCTTTTTGAGACACTGTCTCCCTGTAGCTCCAGCTATCTTGGAACTCACTATGTAGACCAGGCAGGCCTTGAACTCACAGATATCCACATACCTCTGCCTCCCCAGTAGGAGTACTGGGATTAAAAGAGTGTGCCATCATGCCTGGCTCAGGACTTAATTTTTTAAATTACTTTTATTGATGTTTTGTGTATTTCAGACATTTTTCGGTTCAGTTAAGGCACATTCCCTTTTCCCTCCCACCCCCCACCACTCCAGATCATGCACTCTGCCACAACCACTCTGCATCTTTCTCTCAGTACTTTTTTAATATTTAGGAATTCACATTTTTTTCCATTAATGTTATATTACTCTAAAATATGGATACACATTATCCACCTATCTATAGTAATTACAAAGTCTGAAAATTAGTGGTAGGAGGATTCCAGAGACTGTTGAGAGATCCACACCACAACAACACCACAACAACATAGTTGCTTTTAGATGAACAGAAAAACAACAATAATGTTGTTCAGCTTGCCTTTCATCCTGGGATTTGGTCAGCATCCACAAATGAGGGAAATTTTATAAAGGTTGATTTGACCAAAATAAAAGTAAGCATCTATAGATTAAAATGTACTATGATATATGAAAATGTTAATGAATGGATTGAATAACAGACTGGCCAAGGTTAAAGATAAAATCAATGAACTAGATATAGTATACAGCATAGCATAAGAAAGAAACTGAAAGCAAGTTTTTTTTTTCACTCGCATACTTTTTTATTGTCTTTACATAAATCCTTACTAAAAATATTTTTTAACATTTTTTATTGATGCTTTGTGTATTTCATACATCATTTTCCAATTCAGTTCAGGCATATATCCCCTTCCCTTCCCCCCACCCCACCCCTACCCATCCCAGATCATGCATTCTGCCATAAGTTTTCTGCATCTTTCTCTGCTTTTTTGTTTTGTTTTGTTTTCATTTTTTTTAACAATAGGTGATAATTTGTGAGTACAAGCATCCTTCATGTAAAACCAATTTGCAAGCAGTTGTGCCCAAACCCACACAGCTCATGGGTCCCACCATCCTGAAAGGGGGGGCTTGTATGTTCAATCAAGTTGATCAAATGAGTGTCCAGTCTATATTGTTGTAGTTTCACCATTAACCCCAATCGAAGCCCTTACATTCTACCACGCCCCCTCTTCCGCAGATTGTTCCCTAGGCTTAGAAAAGGGGCACAGGTGGATGAGAAGCAAAACACTCTACTTTCTCTGGAGCTGATGTCTTGGTCTCTAGTCAGTTCTGGCTGTTTTCTTTCATGGGCTGCCAGCTTGTCCAGGCATAACCTTTCGATCCTACTAATGAAGCACATGCAATTAGATATTTAGGTATTTAAACAGTATAATATATAGCCTTTCGATCCTACTAATGAAGTACACACAATTAGATATATAGGTATTTAAACAGTACTAATTGTTATGGTAGGTTACTTTGGTATAGACACAGATGTTTGGATGGTATGTTAATTCATGATTTACATTTTCTTCTGTTAAGTATGGCAGGGTCTTCGTGTGGTTTATAACATCTCCTAACCATTAGAGGATATAAGCTTGTGGCATCAGCCGTGGGTTATTCCTCCAAGGAGAGAGCTAATAGCCAATTAGATTTGAGATATACAGACATATGGCTGCCACTGTTGCACAGTATGTAAGGAGAACATATTGAGAAAATCTAATATACATACTAGATGAGATTTTACAAAGAGAATGCAACAATTGGGGAAAGGCAATATTCAAAGAGCTGAGAAAAATACCCACAATAATGAAAACTCAGATTTGAAAAACACAAAGAAAGTCTCAGAAAAAAATACATGCACATATTATAATAAAATCATACACAAGCAAAGAAAAGCAATCATTGTAGAATCTTCCCAAACGACAAAAACATTTCTTTTTTTTCAAGGTCTTTCATTTTAATTGTAATCAAATAACTAGAATTCACATGTAGTTATAATACTTCAGAAACAAATAGTTTTTCATTTGACCTCTCATGAGATGCAGAAGGTTTTATGGTTGGAATATTTGTCCCTCCCAAAACTCATGTTAAATTTCATTTGTTGTTGTGCCCATTTTGGGAAACGGGAAATTTGAGGGGTAAGTAGCCTGTGGGAGCGCTGCTGTCTTTGAAAGTGAACGAATGAGTGCCATCATAAAAGGCAGATTTGACCTTTGTTGGCTCTATTGCCCTTCAATTTGCTTCTACATGTGGATAGGGCTTCTGTCACTCCAGAAGACACAGCAGCAGAGCGCACTTGGCACCATTCTCTGAGCCTGGCTTTAGAATATCAGGCCTCCAGAGTTGTGAGTCAACAAACTTCCATTTTTTATAAAGAACTCAGTTTGTGGGCTGGAGAGATGGCTCAGCGGTTAAGAGCAATGGCTACTCTTGTAGAACACCCAGGGTTCTATTCCCAGCACCCAGATGGTAGCTAACAACCATTCTTAACTCCAGTTCCAGGGGATCCAACACCCTCTTCTGATCTCTGTGGGCACTGAATAGTGTAGGTGCATTTGCATATGTGCAGCCAATACTCTAATATGCATAAAATAAGTAAAATATTAAAAATAAATTACTGTTTGTGTTAGTCAATTACAGTGGCACAAAGATGGATTAAGACAGAATGTAAAGCCTGCGTGTAAATTCAAAGATCCTCCCTGTGTGTGTGCTTCAATGCAGCATTGCTACAGTGGTCCTCATAACTAGTAGGAATTTAAAGAAATAGCTGAAAAACAAATGTTTTCAATTTGGATTTTGGTAGTTTTTGGCTGAGTCAAATTCAACCCATTCTGCTTTATTGATGGTGGGAATATCAGCATGAATGGGCGACCTGTCTGCCATTTCTAAATACTCATATGTATGCATTTATGTTTGACTGATAGCTTGGTTTAAATTTTCAAACAATGGATGATGGACTTTCAATGAGTGGAAAACTGGGTATTTTGTTGTTGACCCCAAAGGCTTTATGAAGCAGTTCAAGATATTTAAAGCTATGAGGAACTGAAGTCTTTTGATATGATTTGATAAGTGTCAGCACTGATTCGTAGGAATAAATATGGAAATTTTCTTTTCACATTGTTATTAAACTTTTTCCATAAGTCATACATCATTTCTCAGTTGAATCTAGAGTCGATTCCCCTTCCATGTCCCCCACCCCACCCAAGTCCCTGCACTCTGCTCTATATGTCCTGCATCTTTTTCTGAGTCTTTCCAGAGTTTATTTTTTTCTTTCAGTTATTTTATTGTTGTTCTCTCCAACGTATTTCCTTAATTATTTTACACATATCACTTTAATTGGAGGACTTTTTTCACTAATAGATGTCATGTTTTCCTTAAGCAGGTGCTGGAAGGTTCCTCCCTGGCAATTCCAAACAACCATCAATCCTGAACTTTTGGTCCACAATGGGGTCTTTCCCTCCCATGGTCCCCCAAATGAAGTCCAGTAAGCACACATCTTATCTTGATACCCTTGTACTGGCCTCCATGATACAGCCCAGGTAGTCCAACAATGGCAGTCTATATTCTGACAAGGCTGAAATCCCCTTAGCTGTTTAGTCCACAAACTGGGTTTCTCAGTAGTCCCCATATGGCATTGAAGGTTTGGAGGATTCTTGGAAAGACATGAGTCTTTAGCCCACATTGGAAAGTTAAAAAGCTGTCTCATGTCTTTGAGGTGTGCCAAAAGTGGTGGCAACTTCAGGGTAGATGCACTTGCCAGTAATAATTGAAGACGGGCCAAACCATAGCACTCTCTCTTTTTTTACTTTTTGTCTTTTTACTAAGATCTCAAGTTTAAATTCTGCAGTACAGCTTCTCTGGTCTTACTGATTATTTCTTGTTGTACTTTCCTTTTGGATGCTTAAGGCCACATAGTTAGCCCAGATTAACCAATGTTTTTGTTTTGTCAAGGTCAGTTGAGGATCTGGTCCTCAGGGGTCTCTTGGGGTTTTCTTTGGGGGGAGGGTTGAGGGTGCCTTGCTCCTTTCAAATTTTCATTTACCAGTTTCATCAACTCAAGGATAAAATCAGGTCTTGCTAGACCAGTCTTCCTTTTCTGAAGCATGAGCAGACTGGACACTGGCTGAAGTCCCATTAGTGGCTCTCCAAGACCTCCCTGAACAGGAAGACTGGTGACTCACATTTGTAGGACATTTGAAGAGATACCACCATGCATAATTCCCTAAGACTTGGTTGACCTCTGAGGGCAAGGAACAAAGTTATCCCTTAGAACCCTCGGCCAAGGCCAAATTGGTATGGATATTAAGTATGGTCATTAAGCACCCAGAAAGGCTAAATTGCACCAGCCTGTTACATTGCACCTATATTAAAATTGTATCCTTTGGAAACAAACTATGTTATTTCCATAACATATTTCTTGATTCGCATCTTTCCATTTTAATCCCATATTACTCTAAAAGATGCATACATATAACAAAAACCCAAGGTCTGAAAATAAATGCTAGGTCAGCTATAGAATCTATTTAGGTATTCGCAATGCACAGTTGTCTTTAAGTCATGAGGAATATAACATTAACATTGCTCATTTTGTCTTACACCTAGGTACTTGGTACTAGCATCCACAGATGAGGGATACCATTCCTCTTGTTTTTCTGTGATTGTGTTACTTCACTTAGTATAAAATCTTCGAATTCCACCCATTTACTTGAAAATTTCATGATGTCATCTTTCTTTACTGCTGCATAGAACTCCATTGTGTAGATGTACCACATTTTCTCTATCCACTCGTCAGTTTGTTCCAGCTCTTTGCTATTGTGAAGAGAGCGGCAATAAACATGGCTGTACATGTATCTCTGTGGTAGGAAGAGTCTGATGGATATATTCCAGGAGTGGTATGGCTGGGTCAGGCGGTAGGCTCATTTTGAGTCTTTTAAGGGTTTACAAGTTTGCATTCCTACCAGCAGTGGATGAGTGTTCCCCTTTCCCCACACCCTCTCCAGCATTTGGTATCATTTGTTTACTTGATCCTTGCCAGCCTTATTGGGGTGAGAGGATATCTTAAAGTGGTTTTAATTTGAATTTCATTAATTATTAGTGATGTTGAACATGTTTTAAGATGTTTCTCAACCATCTCTATTTCCTCGCTTTTGAAGTCTCTGCTCAGCTCTTTACTCCATCTTTTGAATGAGTCATTTGTTTTCTTACTTCTTTGTTTTGTGAGTAGTAAAAACATTTCTTACAAAGCATCAAAACATTACTCAAAGTTATTACAACACATATTTCAAAATATATATGATGCATCCGATTTTTATAGGGAAATGAGATAAATTATATATAACAGCAACTCCTTATAGTTAGTTATGAAACTTTGAACTTTTAAGTAGAAAACTGTAGTTTAATGAAATATTTTAACAGTTTTTAATGAAGAGAAATCTATTTGGGAATATATACTGAATAATTTTTATGCCAAGAATATAGGTGGTTCTAACAAATTTTCTAACCATAATGTATAATTTTCATCTTATTTCCTCTCAAATCACATCAAAATACTTATGAATGATAAACCCATCATTGAAGAGATTGTTATGAACCTGTTCTTAGCTATAAAAAGGAAATAAGCCATTATAGCACTTTGAACAGGTACAAATTACATGTCATTTGACTTTAACAAGTATTCGCATAAATGTATTTTCAGCCTTGACAGAGACACATAATAGTTTCAATATCTTTATTGAAGGATGAACAAGCTGTTGTTCTGAAATTTATTCATTTCATGACTTCTTAGGTGCTGTTGGAAACTAGGAGAAAAAATGGCATTTTTAAGTTTAGAAATTTAACAACAAGGTTAGAACAGTTTCTCAATTGATTTATTTTACCTTGTCCTTTACAATTACAAAGCCTTCTGGCTCTGAATTAGACAATATTGATCACTGAAGTAGTTCTATTCAACAGCTTTATTTACAGGAATGAAATGCCAAGTACTGTTTTCATTAATGTCCTCAAGAGGTTCAGCTGTCTAAGTTACAAATGTAGTCTTAATTCTTGAGGTTTTCAAAGCATTGATCAAAAGAGAAAAGTGTTGCTTTCATTTGTTTCTAAATCCCCAACTCATATAACACTAGATATTAAAATTTAATTTTGAAGTCATTCAACTTTAATATACTTTCAGCGTTTGATGTCTTCCATAGAAATCTAATAAATTTTAAAAACTCAACAATGGACTGAACACACATGAAGAAGAGCATTTTAAAAATATTTAAAATGTAGTTAGACTCATTAAAGATGCTAGACATATAAGGCAGAATACATGAACTTGGGTGGGGTGGGGAGCATGGAAAGGGGAATGACTCTAAATTGGACTGAGAAATGTAAGAAATGCACAAACTTCAATAAAAATATTAAAAAATAATTGAAATGCATAGTAAGTCATTTATCATAGAATGATTTATACTCAGGTGATGAATAAATGAAGACCAAATATAGAATGTTTAGGAAATCAACATTTATAATTATGTGCTTTTAAAGCTTTATGTCTTTGGCCTGGGGAGTTAGTTCAGCACTAAGAACACTATTCTTGCAGAAAACTCAGGTTCAAATCCCAGTACCCACACGGAGGCTAACAATGGTCTGTAATTACAGTTCTAGAGGATAGGACACCTGCTTCTGTCCTCTAATGTCCTTGCAGGACATGTGTGTACTTACATACATGCAGGCATAACACTCATACACATAAATTAAAAATAAATAAATGATATGTGAAAATAGTTTACATCTTTATAATATTTAATATGTTACATTAAATGTGGATTTTTCAGTTAACTTTGTAGTTTTTTCCATTGTTTCATACATTTTGAAGCTCTTATAAATAAAAAAATGTTCTAAATATTTTCCTTTGGTCAAACTGATAAATGCATATTTTTTACTTCTAATTTAATTATACTATTTTAATTATCTATATTTCTCTCACATAAATGTTTATTTCTTTATTTTTGTCTTTTTTTTTTCTTTTTTTGAGACAAGGTCTTCTTATAACAGCAGCTAGTCTGGAAATGTCTATGAAGACCAGGCTGCTCTGGACCTCACAATGATCCAAATGCCTCTAACTCCTGGGTACTGGGATTAAAGGCATGTAACACTGGACTCAGCGTGTCCTTAGTTTATTATGCTTGACATGAGTATTAAGGAAAGATAACTTAAATGATGAGTCTGCATGGACATAAAATCTGTACATAATACAAACAACATAAAGCTCATATTGCATAAATTTTCAGCCTTAAAAACACGTAGCTAGCCCAGTATGGTGGCACATGCCTTTAATCCTAGCACTTGGGAGGCACTGTCAGGTGGATCTTTGTGAGTTCAAGGCCAGCCTGGTCTACAGAGCGAGTTTAAGGACAGCTGGGGCTACAGGGAGACCCTGTCTCAAAAAAGACAGGACAAAACATCACCAACTTAACGGCTGAGAAAGAAAAGATACAGGTTTGCATTGAGTAGGATGTACCAAAAAGTGGCAATGGAAAGGCTGGCCCGTCTGAACATTCAAAGGAAGAAAAGCCTCAGATTGCCATAAACATCGAACCCCTCTGTGGATCCTACATGTAACAACTAGTTATAATGAGTCCTAATGAAACTTACCTTCTAGGTGCCACAAAGGTTCTGATATGAGAGACTTCCTTGCCTTCCCACCCATAGAACAAGGAGAAATATGACAATGATGAGGTCGCTCCCCAACTGTAAATTGGAGACAACTATTGTAGAGGTAATCTCTTATAAAACCGGTAAAACTGCTTTCTTTAATTGACTACTAGACATGGGAACTGTGGAAGGGATTACTCTCTGTTCAGAACCAAATATAATACTAAAGTCCTAGGGCTATGCACTCAGGCAAAATATATTAATACAGGAGCTCTGACATCAGCAATGGATTGTTCTACCAGGTGGATGTTGGCCAGGGGATCCAAGGCCCCACAAAAGGTAAGGGCTCCTTGCCTCTAAGTTGGGATACCTACAGGAGGAGAGGCAATAAGACCCTGCTGCCGAAGACCTGACGTTAACATGGGAGGGATGTATTGAGACCACACATGCAAGTGTACAGATGGCCTCTGGAATGCCAGAGAGTGTTACCAAAGGCCACTAAACCAATAAAGCAAATATGGGTCTCCCTGAGTCAAGCAAGACTCCACCGTCAGCACCAGCTACACCTCACCTGCCTGGAAATACTGTGCAGCAGAGGCAGCCATGTGCCTGTATATCCCAAATCTAATTGGCTATTGGCTCTCCCCTTGGAGAAATAACCCATGGCTGATGCCACAAGCTTACATCCTCTACAGGTTAGGAGATGTTATAAGCCACAGTAAGACCCTGTCATATTTAACAGGGGGGAAAATTGTAATTCATGGATTAACATATCCAAACATGTGTCTATGCTAAAGTAACCTACCATAACTATTAGTGCTGCTTAAATACCTATATATCTAATTGCTTGTTCTTCATTAGTAGGATCGAAAGGTTATTCCTGGACAAACTGTCAGCCCATGAAAGGAAACAGCCAGAATTGACCAGAGTCCAAGTCAACAGCTCCAGAGAGAGTGGACTGTTTTACCTCTCATCCACCTGTGCCCCTTTTCTAAGCCTAGGGAACAACCTGCGGAAGAGGGGGCGTGGTAGAATGTAAGGGCTGCGATTGGGGTGAATGGTGAAACTACAGCAATGTAGTCTGGACACTCATTTGATCAACTTGATTGAACAAACAACCTGTCACCCCCCACTGGATGGTGGGGCTGTAGGTGTTTGGGCACAACAGCCTGCAGATAGGTTTTGCATGAAGGATGCTTGTACTCATGGATTATCACTTATAGCTAAAAATGAAAAAAAAAAACTGAGAGAAAGATGCAGGACAGTTATGGCAGAATGCATGATCTGGGATGGGGTAGGGGTGGGGGGGGGAGGGAAAGGGAAATAAGCCTGAACTGAATTGGAAAAAATGTATGAAATGCACAAAGCATCAATAAAAACTAATTAAAAAAAATGATATTGTGATAATACCTCAATGAAATACAGAACACATATGCCTTAGAAATGAATGTATATTCACCAACAGAATATTTCCAGCACCTGTAAAAGTTTTCATAAATGTAAACTTATAAAAACATTATGGAATAATATCCATGATTACAAGAAAATTCAATTAGAAAAAAATCAGTGGGTAGCATACAACAGAAGACATGAAGGCAAGAGAAAGATATGTGTTAAAAAGTCCAGTCAGAGAGGAATCCGGATGGCAACATGAGATGGCGGGTGAAATGTAAATGTATGAAATAGTCAAATAATATTAAAAATAAATAAAAAATATCAAAGAAAAGCTATTATTTTTTAATTTGCAATTTAAATAGTTATAGATTCATAAGAGATTGTTAAAAATTTAGATATCTTGTCTGTCTTGCACTTGGTCTCTCCAGTATTCATATCTTGCAGAATAATATCAAAACCTGAAAGCTGGCATAATGCAACCCAAAGTTTATTCACATTTCACAACTTAGGTTTGGGTTTATCTCTTTGTATGTTTGTAGTTACTTGTCATTTTTCAGTTGTCTAAATTTAAGTATCACCATGACAAATATACAAGAACTAATAGGAAAAGGTAATGGAGGTAGCAGAGTATGATAGAAGTACATGATATACATGCATGAACAGGTCTTAATGAAATCCATTATTTGTACAATTAGTATATTAATTTTTCATTTGAGAATTTCATATAATGCATTTTGATCATATTTAGACCTTCTTCCCTATCTCCAAACCTACCATAACTTTCAACACCCATGCTGACTTCATGTTCTTTATTATTATTATTTGATAATAAAATATTTTATTGAGCTTGTGTAGTTTCATAAAACAGTTCTTAATAAAGTTTAGATGCCCTCCGCCATCCATGCCCCTCCAACCCAGCTCAAACTTCTTGTATTCTACCATACATTCTAAGTCTTATCCAGACAAACATTTGTACTTGGATGTGGTTACGTGGAATTTCATCCACTGGAGTCTAGTCAGCCCATCTAGAGATCTTAAGTAAGGTATCCTCAGTATCAATCAGTCTCCAATATTTCTCAATCTAGAGCTAACCTGCCCCCCCCCACTTACTTCCTCCCTTTGTTTAATAGAGTTGGTACAGGTCCTGTGCACGGTGCCACCATTGCTATAAGCTCACATGTGTGATCTTCTGATGGCCTGAAAGCTTCTGCTCCCCTGTGTTCATGAACTGGCCCTGGCTCTTACAATCTTTTTGCCCCCTCTTTGGTTATGGGACCTAAGCTGTGGGTGGACAAGGATTGCTATAAGAATCATACATGTCTGTCAAATATGACCCAGGTACACATACTCTGCACTTTCCTATTCTTTAAAACTTGGCCAACTGTGGCCTTCTGTATGCATCACACTCTGTTATATAAAAAATCTTCACTGGTGAGGGTTGAGGGATGTATTAATTTTCTCTGTTTTGCTTGATCTACTATGTTGCATGAGCCTTCAGTACAGAGGTTCAACTGTAGATGTGTCATTCAGGACTGGGCATCTTTCAGACATATATTTTCAGTGTCTGACCACTTGTGGAATTTTGCAGTGACTTCCATCTCTGGCAATAAGAATCTTCCTGATGAGTGGTACATGGTATGCTTATCTGTATTATAAAGATCTGTGTTTAGTGTATGGTAAGAAATTTCATTTGTCTGGGGATATGACAAAGCTAGAGTTTTCTCTAGGACCTATGTCCTCTATATCCATATACATTTGGCTATAAGTGCAGTGTTATCCATAATTTCACTCACATTGAGAGGGCTTTAAGTCCAATTAGGTAGCTGTTGATTACTCCCCCACCCCAGATAACAGTACTACCACTGTGTCAATAAGGGTAGCTTTTTGTGCATGTGGTTTTGGTTATTAGACTTAGGGTTGTTTTGGAACATTGATTGATCTTCTGCCTTAGAAGTTTTCATACTATCATGTAGGAATATGAGAGCTAAACTTCAGGTAGAAGGTTTCCAGATCAATTTCTGCTCCATTGCTCCAAGTCCTGTCTTCAGTGGTAGGGTCTTATCTATGTATTTGTTCTGGGAGATAACCAAGGGGTTTGCCAATAGCCTGTGCTATTTTGGGAATTTCCTGAACAATTTTAACCTACCATTTAAAGGGAGGTATCTTCACAGTTGGGAACATAGTTGGGTACTGTGTTCCTTGCCAAATATTCACTGATATTAAGACACTGTGCGTACATTTCTCATGGGATTATAGGGGCATCACATTTCCCTCTGGGTTCCCTAGTCTCCCAAGATTTATTCATCTCTACACTTTTTGCTCCAATCTGACTTCCTTTCTTTCTCCCCAGTCCCACTGCCCTTATTATCCCCACCCTTCCCCTAATAACACGTACCTCCTATCATTCCCTCTTTTCTGATTTCCCTCCCCACTACAAAACATGGCCCTTTATATGTCTGGTTTGAGCTTGCATGGGACTTGTGAATGCTCTCACCATTGTTGAGAGTGCATATGAGTAACAGATCAACTTTCTGAAAAATTCAATTTCCTTGTGGTTATCCACCCCTTCTGGCTTTTTCTTACAATCTTTCTGCCTCCTCTTCTGCAATGACTCCTGAGGCTTGAGGGGAAGGGCTTGGAAACAGTTGTCCTATGCAGGGAAAGTGCTTTGCACTCTCTTGTTCTCTGTGCAGTGGATAATTGTGGGTCTCTGTGTAAATCACCTTATAAGGAAAATTCTCTTCTGAGCATTGAGTAATGTCTTCATCTTATGCATAGAGGTTGTATTGAAGGAGTTGAAGCATCTCAGAGACATTCTCTACATTTGACCAGTTCTGTAAGTTTAATAGTCTCCATCTGTTTCAAAAGAAAACTTCTTTGATTAGGAGTGAAAGGTATATTTGTCTGTAAATATATGGATGTATATTTAGAATAAAGAAAGAAATTACATTGGTCTAGATATGTGGCAAAACTCTCTAGATCTATGACCTTTCTGAGCATGGGCATTTTGCTATGTTTACAGTACCACACAGTAACTCATTCCCATTGGACAACCTTTAATTCCATTTATTCCGTTGAATTATTTTTGCACCATTACTGATTTTTTTTTACCTTGTTCCAAAATCAATTGGACATATTATCAGAAGCTCATTTATGCATTCTCGGTTGTTATCAACTAATCTATATAATCTTCCTTACAAGCTTATACTAAGCCCCTAAAACAGAAGCAGCCATTTGTTCTTTTGAACAGGTACTATAGAGCTTTCCCATTTATAAATATGTTTAGAATGGGCTTTCCTACATCTACAGAAAATCTTGTGGGGTTTTGAAGAATTACTTATGTTCTATATAAAAATCCTGAAATAGTTAATATTTTTAGTATCTTGAGTATTTGAATCTATGAACATGATTATTCAAATATTTTCTATATATAACATACTACATAACATGATAATAAATTGATATCAGGCAAATTCAATCTTTTGCAGCTTTAAGTATCCATGTTTTATTGGATATATAGCTAGGTACTTCATTTGTGGTGCAATTATAAAAGCTATGAATTTAGTTCAGTTTCACTTGTTTATTCATAATATGTGGAAATTCTTATTTTCACACTGATTTCTTTTAATACATTGGAAACTAGTTGAACAATCACATTTGATTAATCACTGAATTAAGATTGTTTGACATTTTCTACATAGACTTTCATGTCATTTTTAATAAAAAAATTTGTCTGTGTATTATGCTCTTCTTTCCTGTGCTGGAAATTGAATCCAGGAACTTATGTTTGCATGGTATGCTAGTGATTTTTCTCTGTGCTACAATATTTTATTATGTCTTTTATTCACTTTCCTTGCCTTACTTCCACGGTCATTTGTTGAGACGGTATCTTTGCTTTGATCCCAATCTTAGAAGGAATATTTCAATACTTTACTACTAATTATTATGTAAACTTTGGGAAGTTTTGTAGACTAAAATAAATTGAAGAATTTTTTATCTATTGCTACTTTAGTATCATCATGAAAAATTACAATATGTTCCTAAGTGCTTTTCTTTGTCATTTGATATGATTACATGTTTTTCTTCCATTATTCCAGCTTTCATGATATATTGACAAATATGTATTATGTATGTATTTTAATTTCCCCTGCCTGTGCATATACACTGGTTTATGTTTCCATTCATTCACTGATGGATACAGACATTGCTTCCCATCTTGGTTGTATTGAATAATGCTCAAATGAACATATGTGTTCAGATATCTCTTTGAGATATTGCTTAAATTCAGGGTGTAGTTTCATGCAAATTTTCGTGCCTATTATATTTTTCTTGCTTCTGATTTTGAGATCATATCCAAAACATTATTACTTACATCAATGTCAAACTTTCCTCTTATATTTTATTCTTGTAACCAATTTTTTTGAAGGCATTTCTATTCATGGATCATTGTTAAAATCGGTTTTCTGTAAAGGGCCAGGTGCAGGAAAATCCATGTCTGCCCTTTTGCTGAAGTGCTTTAGAAATTATTTTGATTATTTTCACAAGCAAACTTCTGATTTTATTGATTTTCCTTTGTGGGGTGTGCCATCTATTCCCAGGATGATCCCTGTGGAAGACACACACAGGAAAGCACACCACATGGATACATGTTAAGGTCCAAATACAGAGAGAGATTTATTCCAAAATGTCTGGTTATATAGACAGCATCATTCAACTCCCAGGGCCAAATCCTAAACCTTTTCATCACTACATCACACCCCATGGGTGTGACCAGGGAGGTCCCATTGGTTTAGAATGCTACCCATCTTAACTAAATATTCCCACATTCTTTTTTTAAATTTTTTTATTAATTTTATTTATTTCTGTATGTGTATGAATGTACTGTCTGCATGCAAGTCTGAGCACCCATGTGCAATGCTGCGGAGGTCAGAAGAGGGTCTCAGATTCCCCTGGAACTGGAGTTCTCCTGGAATTGGAGTTTCAGACGGTTCTCAGCCGCCACGTGGGTGCTGGGGATCGAACCCGGGTCCTCTGCAAGAGCGTCGGTGCTCTTAACCGCTAGGCCATCTCTCCAGCCCGATTCCCACATTCTTTAACAGTTTTATATATTCACTGTCATATGTTTCTCTTTATACTTCTATTATTTCCTTCTTTCTGGTTATATTATATTTATTTTTCTACTTTTTTTACCAGATTTTTTGAGTCTGTGGAATGGCCTGAATATTATTATAGTTACCTCAACTAATATATTGAAAGCTTAATCCCTAAAGTAACAATACTAATATTAAATCACAAAGTGAGAATTGCCATGATTAGGATTAGTATCTTTATGAAAAAAATCAGAGAGCTATCTATCCCCTTCTCATTTGAATACTAAGATGACATCTCTATATATGAAATGAAAGGGGAAACAGACTTTTACAAGACATAATATGTGCTGATGCCTTGACTCTGGAATTTGCAGCTCCCAGCAGTATGAAAATTAAGTATTTATTACATATAATACAGTCTATGATCTAAGATGTTATTACAAATACAAAAATGGATTAAGGACATTGGCATTATTTTATTGATTTAAGTCCCAACTTAGATTTTTATTGTCTTTTATTTTCCTTACTTTTCATGGGTATTTATGTGGTCTACATGCTTATGTATATTGGTTTCCCATAGATTTGGGTGTATGAGTGTGTGTGAAGGTGCACATGCACATGTACTGAAGTCTGAGGGTGATATTAGGAATGTTCCTTGATTGATATTTTACCTTATACTATTAGGCAACTCTCATAATCAAACCCAGAGCTTGAAAATTTGGCTAGACATCCTGCTCTGAGAATGCCCTGTTATTCACTTTTCAAGGCTAGAATTACAAGCAAATCCCTACAACCCTTGGAAATTTACATGGTTTCACATAGGTACTTGGGATCCAGACTCTGGTCCTCTTGCTTGCACAGCAAGTGCCTTAACAACTAAACTACCTCCTCTATCATATTGTTTATTAAAAATATTAATTTATTTTTATGCATATGGGTGTTTTGTCTATGTGTATGTAAGTTTACAGGGGAGCTCAATGGCTGTGGAGGCCAGGAGAGGCTTTTGAATTCCATGGAAATGGAGTTATTGATGATCGTGGGAGCATATCCCAGGTCCGCTGCCACAGTGCTCTGAACTACTGAGCCTTTCCCTCATCTCCCTTTTACTTAATTTCTAAGATAAGTAGTTGTTATGGAAATGAGTATTCCAAATATACATTAAACTTAATCCCATTATAACAGAAGTAAGAGGCAGCATATAACAGAAGTAAGAGGCAGCATTTGTAAATAAGGACTATTTATAAAATGCCCTCGACTATTCAGTTTGTCCTTTTATTTTTTGTAGCTTGAGACACAGCATTCTTCCTCCTGAGCACAAGGTTCAATCAACATAGTGGAAGTAAAGAGCAGATGCTCTTATGACAAACTACCCATCTTGCTCCTTATGCTTACACTTCCTAACCACATAAAATATGAGTGATAAATACATGTTTATAAAAAATTCAGTCTAATATCTTGATGTAGCAGAACAAGAGGGATTGATAAAGTAGTCTTCGTTCTGTAATTGTTAATCTCAGTATGGTTTTAGTTGCATGCCTTGTTTATCTTCTGTCTAGTTGTTTTGATCATTTTTAAATGATTTTTGTTGAAGTTTTGTGCATTTCATACAACATTTCTGAAACCAATTTACACTCATTCCCCATTCCATGTTCCCCACCTCACCTGAGCTCATGAATTCTGCCATACATGTCTTATGTCTTTTTCTCAGTCTTTTAAAAATTTTTCACCTGTGCCCCTTTTCTAAGCCTAGGGAACAATCTGCAGAAGAGGGGGTGTGGTAGAATGTAAGGGCTGTGATTGGGGTAAATGATGAAACTACAGCAATATAGACTGGACACTTATTTGATCAACTTGATTGTACATACGAGCTCCCTCCCCAGCTGGATGGTGGGACCCTTGGGCTGTGTGGGGTTGGGCACAACTGCACGCAAATGGCTTTAAACGAAGGATGCTTGTACTCATAAATTATCACTTATTGTTAAAAAATGAAAAAAAGAAGTAATAGAAAAAAATTTTCTATGCAAAGGTTTACTGTTTGGGGCAGAAGTTTACTGTTTCAGTCAGTTCTTTGAACAAGTCTTTTGTTGTTGTGATTAAGGGTTTTGATCCGTTTTTAACAGGGACGTTTAAGTATTTAGCTGTAGTTGTGCATTTGATTATTTCTGATTTCAGCTGTATCGGTTTTTGATTGATTTAATTTTAATTACTCTGTTTTTGGTATTATTGTTCCATCCTTCTTGCTGTGATAAATACTGACCAAAAACAACATAGGCAAGGAAAGTATTTCAACAGGTCACAGCCCACCATTGAGGGGAGTCAGTGCAGGACATCAAACATGAACTTGAAGCAGAGACCGAGAAGGGATGATGCTTACAGGCTCACACATAACTAATATCCTAATCAGTCTGGGACTACCTGCCCAGGGAATGGTGCTGCTCACAGTGAGCCGACCCTCCTGCATCAACTATCAAGACAATCCCTGATGGATGCTGACAGGCCAATCTGACCTGGGAAATCCCTCAATTGAGACTCCCTTCTCAGATGATTCTAGGCTGTTCCAAGTTAAAGGTTAAAACTAAGATATTTGGTATGTACATATTGTAGATCATTCTGTGCTTGGTGTCGGGGTCATTATAATTATGTATGTTCTATCTAGGTGAAATGATTTTTTTCAAGTATCACAATGTTTATTGGTAGATACAAGTATATAAAATCAGGGCATGAACATGATTTGATAGATTAAGTAGACTTAATTCAATACTATAATAAGGGAACAATTCAAATTCTCACCATTTGTTTCACACCCACAAAAACCACTTCACGGGCATTAACTATCTCTCAAATCTGATCAGTTTTGTGCAACTAAACCATGTTTCTTTTTAAAAAGGCTTGTGCACTTGCATGGGCTCAAGTATATTGAAATCTAGCACATAAAGCCCATTACTAGAGGTAGAAATACAGAAAATATACTATTACTGCAACAACCATCAATTACAGTTAAGGATTTTCTGTAACAACCAAGTGGATAAACTAATATTGCAACACCTTAAGTATTACTGAGCAAAGTGCATTTCTACAGTTTCAGTGCTGCGATTCAGTTTTCTAACCTTAAACAGCTTATGATAACTGGCAGCAGAAGTTGTATGGCTGGGTCAAGTGGTAGGCTCATTTTGAGTCTTTTAAGGGTTCTCCATACTACTTTCCATAGTGGTTGTACAAGTTTGCATTCCCACCAACAGTGGATGAGTATTCTCCTTTCCCCATACCCTCTCCAGCATTTGGTATCATTTGTTTTCTTGATCCTAACCAAACTTATTGGGTGAGATGATATCTTAAAGTGGTTTTAATTTGCATTTCCTTAATTATTAGTGATGTTGAACACTTTTTTTTTAATTTTTTTTTATTATTATTTATTTCTGTATGTGTATGAATGTACTGTCTGCATGCAAGTCTGTGCACCCGTGTCGTGCAATGCCGCGGAGGTCAGAAGAGGCTCTCGGATTCCCCTGGAGCTGGAGTTCTCCTGGAACTGGAGTTTCAGACGGTTCTCGGCCGCCATGTGGGTGCTGGGGATCGAACCCGGGTCCTCTGCAAGAGCGTCGGCGCTCCCAACCGCTAGGCCATCTCTCCAGCCCCGATGTTGAACACTTTTTAAGATGTTTCTCAGCCATCTCTCTTTCGTCCCTTGTGAATTCTCTGCTCAGCTCTTTACTCAATCTTATGAGTGAATCATTTTATTCCTTAATCTTTGTTTTCTGAGTAGTTTATATATTCTGGAAGTTATTGCTCTGTCAGACGAATCAGCAGTGAAGGTTTCCTCCCACTCTGTGGGTTTTCTCTTTACTTCCCTTATTGTTTCTTTTGCTGTACAAAAACTTTTGAGTTTAATAAGGTCCCACTTTTAAATTTTTGTCCTTATTTCCTGTGCAGCTGCTGTCTGAGAAAGTCTCTTCTTACACTTATGTCTTATAAGTTGCTGCCAACATTTTCATCTAACACCTTCAGGGTTTTGGGTTTCAAATTGAAGTCTTTGATCCATTTGGAGTTGATTTTTGTGCAGGGTGAGCGGTAGGGGTTTAATTTTATTCTTCTGCAAGTGGTGATCCAGTTTTGCCAGCACCATTTGCTGAAGATGCTGTCTTTCCTCCACTGAGTCTTTTTGGACCCTTGTCAAATATAAGGTGGCTGAAATTGTATGTGCTCAAGTTTGCATCTTCAGTTTTGTTCCATTGGTCTACAGGTATGTTTTTCTGCCAGCAACAGGCTGTTTTTATGACTATAGCCCTGTAGTATAGTTTGATGTCTGGTAGAAAAATTCCCCCTGTATTGCTGTTTTCACTCAGGGTTGCTTTGGCTATTCGTGTTTTTTTGTTGTTCCGTATGAATTTAAGAATTTTTTTCCAAGCCTGTGAAGAATGTCCTGGGGATTTTAATTTGGATAGTGTTGAATTGATATATTAATTTGGGTAGAATGGACATTTTTACTATATTAACTTTTCCAATCAATGAGCTCGGGAGGGCTTTCCATCTTCTGATATCTTCAATCTCCTTTTAGGTATTTTATTGTTTTTTAGGCTATTGTGATTGGGAAGGTCTCCTTGTATTCCTTCTTCAGTTGCTTGTTCTTTGTGTAAAGAAAGGCTATTGATTTTTCTAGGTTAATTTTGTAATCCGCCACTTTACTGAAACTCCTGGTAGAGTTTTTAGCATCCTTTAGGTAAACTATTATATCGTCTGCAAAAAGTGATAGCTTTACTTCCTCTTTTCCAATTAGTATTACTTTAACTTCCTTTTCTTCCTGATTGCCCTAGCCAGTGTTTCAAGCACTATATTGAAAAGGAGTGGTGACAAGGGGCAGCATGGCCAGGTTCCTACCTTTATGGGGAATCCTTCTAACTTTTCTCCATTTAGGATGGTTCTGGCTGTGGGTTTCTTGTATATGGCTTTGATTAGGTTGAGAAATGATCCTTCCAGTCCAATTCCCTCTAGTACTTTAATCAGGAAGGGGTGCTGAAGTTTGTCAAAGGCTTTTTCTGCATCTATTGAGATGATTGTGTGGTTTTTGTCCTTCAGTCCATTTCTTCCTTGACCCATTCATTATTCAGGAGAGTGTTCAGTCTCCATGTGTTGTAAGTTGTAGGGCTTATCCTGGTGTTGATATTGAGCTTTATTGCACTGTGGTCTGATAGAATGCATGAAATTATTTCAATATTTTTGTATTTGTTGAGTTTTTATCTGTGTCCCAGTATGTGGTCTATTTTGGAGAATGTCTGTGGGGAGCTGAGTAGAAAGTATATTCTCTTTTGTTTGGGTGGAATATTCAGAAGATGTTTTTGAGGTCCCTTTGCTGTATTTTTTCAGTTCAGATGTCTCTGTTTATTCTTTGGCCAGTTAATCCGTCCAAAGGACTGAGTGTGATATTGAAGTCCCCTACTCTGAGTGTGCTGGGGTTAATCTGTGCCTTAAGGGTCTGTAGAACTGTATTTATAAAGATCAGTGCACCAGAGTTTGGTGCATATATTCACGATTGTGAAGTCTTCATGGTTAATTTTCCCTTTGATAAGGATGTAATGGCCATCTTTGTCTCTTCTATTTGCTTCTACTTTGAAGTCGATTTTGTGTGACATTAAAATAGCAACTCCTGCTTTCTTTTTGGTACCGTTTACTTGGAATATTTTTTCCTCCTTTCACTTTAAGTTGGTGTCTATCCTTAAGGGCGAGATGGATTTCTTGTAGACAGCATACAGATGGATTCTGTTTCCTAATCCATCCTCCCAGTCTATGCCTTTTGATTCGGGAGATTAGTCCATTAATATTTAAGGTTATAGTTGAGAGATGTGTGTTGCTTCCTTTTACCTTATTATCCATTTGCGTTTTTAGTCTAGGTTTCTACTTCTGCAGTTCTGCTTTTATTAATTTCTGTTTCAAGTTGTCTAGGAGTATTTGCTCTCCTCCTCTGTCCTTTGAATTGCTTCAAGTATTCTCTGAAGGGTTGGTTTTCCGGACCTGAATTCTTTCATCTTGTTTATATCATGGAAGGTTTTTCTCTTTCCTTCAACTAGAATTGACATTTTTGCTGGGTGTAGTAACCTGGGTTGGCATTGATAGTCATTTAGCACTGGGAATGCTTTGGTCTACGTTCTTCTTGCTTTCATAGTTTGCATTGAAAAGTCAGCTGTAATTCTGATAGGTTTCCCCTTATGTGTAATTTGTTGTTTTCCTTTTCTGGCTTTCAGAATTTTGTCTTTGTTTCGGGCATCTAATGTTTTAACTATGATATGGCAAGGGGAGTTTCTTCTCTGGTCCAGTCTATTTGGTGTCCTTTGTGTGTCTTGTATTTGTATGGGTTTGTCTTTTTTTAGTTTGGGGAAATTTTCATCTATTATTCTGTTGATGATCAGGTCAATACCATTCTCTTGGGATTCTTCTCCTTCCTCTTTTCATCTTGTACCACATTTACTGGTTGCTCCATTCTTGTGTATTATTAAACTTTTCATAATCTTTACTTGAGCTTTTTAGTTGTTCTGTGTTATCTTCTAGGTCTGGTATTCTTTTTTCTGCTCCCTCCATTCTGCTTCTGAGGCTTTTCCCCATTCTTTCCTGTTGATTGGATGAGTGTTCGATTGATTTCCTTTTTAATTTCATCTTGTGCTTTCTTTATTATCCCCACGTCCCTTGGGGCTTCTCAATCTTTTCTTGTAGCTCCTTGTTTCGCTCGTCTGTTTCAATTTTCATTTCAGTATGGGTGCTTTTCAGTGTTTCCACTTCTTTCTGGAGTTTCTCATTATCTCCCTCTGGGTCCTTTCTGAGTTTTTCATTCTCTCTTCTTAGTTCTATGATTTCTTTAAATATATCTGTGATTGTTAATTTACAATCTGTATCCTGGGCTATCTCTACAGAGATGCCATTATAGGGGTCCTCCACAGGCTATGTCGAGTTTGGTGTGGGGTTATTCTGGGCTTTTCGCATATTGTTTTTTCGTTGTGCTTTTGGCATGTCATTTACTTTTTGCCTGTATTATGGTGCAAATCTCTGGTGCCTCTTCATTGTTTTGGAGGATTGCTTTCCTTGATTCCCTCAGGTGCCTTCGTTGTAGTCTCCTTATTTATGGAGTGTTGATTCACTTAGGTTTTGGGCTCTCAATTTTGGCTATACATTGGAAGGTATAGTTCACTCTTCCCTTTCTGTTCTGCAATAACTGGGTGGGTAATAGCCCAAATGCCACCTTCTGAGCACTGTATGTCCTCTGCTGTCAGCCTGTTCTTCTGGGTTGGTTGTAAGACTTATTGGAACCTCTGTCCGACTTCCAGTTGGCAGGGGATAGGGTGGGGTGGGGTTGGGGGTGGGAGTTGTGTGCCACAGGTCTCTGCTGTGGCCCAACAGCAACCTCTATGCAACCCAGGCTAAAGTCTATGTGCTTCACCTCCCAGGGTTCTCTGTTCCCAGCTGGACCACCTGCCTTCTGCCCTGTACCTGCTCCCCAGCTCTCTGCTGTGGCCCAGCAGAAACGATTTTTTTTGCAGTGAAAGTCTAGTATATCTAATAATGTATGCTCCATTGATTACTTGTGTTGCATATTTTCTATCTCACATTTTTGCAGCTATAACAAACTGTGTGATATTAGATAATTTATGAAGAAAATATTTATTTTGTTTATCGACCTAGAGATGTGAAATCTCAGGAATTGGTGTCAACTTCTACTTAAGGCCTTCTTTTGGGGATGGAACCATGCAGTTCATATCAATGATACTAGATTATATTCTTCTTCTTTTCATTATAAAGCTACTAAGGCTATCATTTAAGGTTATTCTCTTGATCTGTAATCTTACAAACCCAGCTCAAGTTCACAGAGACAGGTATTACTAAGGGAGAAATGAATAAAATCAATATATCTAAATGGGAGGGCAGAAGAAGGGTTATAGAAGGACATGTGGAGATAAAATACAAGAAGGAGCTCAAGAAAAGTGGTACCATCAGAGATTGCTAGTATCAAGGAAGAAATGGGAAAAATTGAGATACTTTAAATGGAGAAGGCTTGAAGGGAGGGATAGACAAAGAGTGGGAGAGAGCAGAGATAAATGATGTCTAGCTAGTGTAAGAAAACCTGAGGGAATCGTGTTAGTCTCACAATCTATTGACAAATTACACATACAATATCTCTACACGAGTTCATGTACAAAGCTGAGGGCTATGACATTGGTGCAGTAGTGGCACTTTCATCTTTGAGGCAGTCAATTACTAACTAATTGGACATAAAACCCACTCAATCAGAGGAAACTCATATCTGGTATTGTAAACATAGTCAGATGCACATAACTGGAGAGGTCATAGAATTTGAAGAAATTCCCAAGGTTGAAACAATCTTAGGTTAAGGTAACATCTTACTAAATGCAAAATAGATATCATTTTATTTACAGACAAATATCCCAGACACCAATCAATAAAGAAACTTCTTTTGTACCAGATGAGGAATATTACAGAGTCCCACAATTGGACACACACAGATATTTGTCTGTGAATTGTCCAAGCCTATCCATACATCTACAATGCAACTTCTACACCTAAGGCTCATACAACATAGAACAAAGTGCCAAGAAGACACTAATTAACCTCTTAACTCTCATTAAGGAAACTTCCTTATGCAACAGGGGCCTGAAAATCAAAACGGCATGAATGTCCAAATCATGGAGATTAGGAGTCTTCAGAATGTGGGTCCATAGACAGTTTGTTTATTTTAAGCTTCACTCACTCAGGGCTAAGGGACCATTACGGAAGACAGGGCAGAAAGATTGTAAGAGCCAGGGAGGTGGTAGAAGACTATATGGGAATAGAATCCTAGAAGCTCCTTGGGACCCTGTTCAAATGAACCTTCAGCATTGGCATCAGCATGCACAAGACCTATGCAACTTTAACCAGACCAAAGCCTAGCCTCGAACTGCAGAAATGGGTAGCAGAATCCATTCTTATTTGAAGAAATATTGGCAGATGATTATGGCTGGGTGAGTAAGAACTGGCCTTTTTTTTGTTTTTCTTTTTGGTCTTTTCGAGACAGGGTCTCCTTGTAGCCCCAGCTGTCCTGGAACTCACTCTGTAGACCAGGCTGGCCTTGAACTCACAAAGATCCACTTGCCTCTGCCTCCCAAGTGCTAGGATTAAAGGCGTGCGCCACCACGCCTGGCTAGAAGAACTGGCCTTCTTTAAGCAAAGGACTCTCGATAGGCTGTTTAGATCACAGTGGAAAAACTGGCACTGAGACATGTCTGGGGAAATTAATTTGGTACCTCTATTAGTCATTTTTCTGGTGCTGTGATAAAACCACTATGAGTCCATCATGGAGGGGAGGTATGGTGGCAGGAGCTGGAGCAGAAAGCCAAGGTTCATATCTTCTAGTGAGCATATCAATCAGAGAGAGAGCAACTGGAGACTGGCAAGGCTTGTTGAACTTTCTAAGTCTGCCCCCATTTACTTACTTCCTCCAGCATGGCCACACCTTCTAAGATCTCCCAAAACAACTGGTACAAGTTTTCTGAATATTTGAAGCCGATGGTGAACATTCTCATTCAAACCACCACAGTAAAATGGGCCTTAACATGGGTGATAGAATATTTGAACTCCAGAGGAAGGGGGGCTGTAGGACAGTTCTGATGAAGAAGAGGTTATAAAGGCAATTAAGGCCAATTGAGATATTATGTATGAAATACACAAAAATTCAATTAAAAACCCAGCTCAAATATCATTAAGTTGAATTTTTAAGATTAAGTCTCCAAAAAACATAAAATTTGACAGGCACATTTGTATCACAATAATACTTTTTGATGTTTTACCTTTTTGTGGTACTGGATATCAATTCCAGGGATTTTTGCAAACTGTACTAGTATTCTACTGCTAAGGTTTATCTTTAAATCTTTATTATATTTCTTTTGTTCCAGATACCTCCCAAGTTTCCAAGACTGACCTTGGACTTGCCAAGCAAGAAAATCAGGCTACCAAATATATATAAAACTTTAGCTATATATATTAAAGAAAGTCATTAAACCATGCAAGGGTGTAATCCTAGCACACAGAAGAGTAATTGAGGGAGATCATATATTTCAGTTTTGGTTTGTCATGATAGCAAGTTTGAAACCCATCTGGTGTATCTAGTAAGGTCCTGTTACAAGCAAACTAATACAAAATAATTAAACATATATAAACACAAACAGAAATTAATATTTTAAAATGAAAAATAACAAAAGAGAGAAAAGGGAATAAATGAAATTGAACCAACAAGTTTGGTATTATTTTTGCCCATTCTACCCTTCTTTGTATTCGTGTGTATACATATGGTCTGCCTGTGGCTGTCAAAGGACAACTTGTCTACTTTTTAAAGGTATCAGAGTTCTTTTTGTTTTGCTATTTTGCTTTAGCTATTCTTTAAAGATAACAGTGTTGATGACAAGTTCTCTTAATTTTCTTATTCACCTTTAATGAAGTTTATTCATCCATAAAAAGAATGCAATTATGCTGTCACTGGAAAATGGATAGAACTAGAAATCTTCATGTTAAGTCAAATAAGCATGACTCAGAATGATAAATATCACGTAGTTTCTCCCATTTCTGGATCTTAGATTTTTTTATAGATACATAAAGCATTTAGGCTGTGCATGGAGAGCACTTGAGAGACAGAATGGTGCAGAGCTCTGCGAGATCAAGGCGAGTCTGGCCTGTTGTGTGAATGCCAGGCCACCTAGGACTATGTAGTGAGGCACTATCTTGAATCAAAAAGGCTATAGGAGGGTGGAATAGGGTGCTTAGGGATAGAAGTACTGAAGTGCTTTATTTCATGAATTTTTATATCTCTTATACAGTTTCCCAAGCCAAACACAAAATTGCATCTTTCCATTTCCCAGTCATCTTGTCTTTTGGTTTCTATGTGGAAACAAAATAGTATATATTTTAAAATTGAATTGAATCTTTAAAATTCTTGAAAGTCATTAGAAATAAAATGAATTTCAAATTTTATATAAGAACATAGATAGAATTTTAACTACAATAAGAAACGTTCTTTACTATGGATGCCATAATAGTAGGGAATCAGAGAACCTTAATACAGGACTGACAGTTCCTTTTCAGGTTGGAAACTTACATCTACTGTTCCTTCAGGGAATTGAAATGAGAGTTCCAAAAGGCATTTCCACCTCAATTATAGTTGGCTTTTGTGAAGCAGATGAAAAATCATATAAATTAGAACAAGGCTTGATATATGCTAACTTTCCTTCATTAACAGGTCATTAAGATAAATTGATTTGGAAACCTGTATATTTCCATTAGGGAGAAATGCATACCAATAAGTGAATTTGTAATGAGGTACAAGTAAAAATCTTCTGGGCATATTGTAAAAATAAAAACAGAATTTAAATCCAATTTGTATCCCATGATGCTCTTTTGGTGGTATGAAATTTTAGTTTCATTTAACTGTGGGAAAGTTAATTATTCTAAGCTTTACAAAATGTGGTTATATTTGAATGTTTGGATACAGTGCTCTTCAGAACATGGGATGACTCATAATATTTTCATATCACAACTTGAATTTTTCCCACATATGACTAACTATATCAATGTTTTAAAGCCATCTCTTTGGAATGTTCTTCAGGAAATAATGTTTCACTAATGACTATGTAAGGATCTGAAACAGATTTTTATGTTTGAACAAAACAAAGAGAAGTGACTTTACTTTGTGAAGCTAGGGGCAAGGTGCAAGAACAGGTTGTGCTTATTAGGAGTCAGTTGAACTACATCCAAGTTGAGGAGCTGGTTTAACTGTTTGGCACAAAATTTTGCCATGCTACAATCACTTTTTTTCCTTTTAAAAATCTCCTTGTCAATTTCATGCCTCCTCCTATTATTTAATTTTAGGCATTACCTGCCCTCTCTGTGCTTCAACTACTGAACTCCTTACTCTTCTCAACAACCATGTTGGGTCTTTTAAAGAAATTAATTTAGGCTAAATTATATATAGAACAAAAAATGTTCATTATAAGTTAATTCATGGTGTTGATGAAATTAACTATCTATCTATCTATCTATCTATCATCTATCTATCTATGTGTCTATCATCTCTCATCTCAAGAGCTGTTATGACTTACAAAATTAAACTAAAAATTCTTTCTTCTCCCTACCCAACATGGCCATAAGTAAGTATGATTGTACTTTCTGATTTTTTGGATGTAACTACACTAGGTATCATATATAAATGGAATCACATGTTATTTGTCCTTTTGTGATTGGTTCATTTCACTTCTCATAACCTCTTCAAGGCTGATCTATAATATTATAGAATGTATCAGAATTTGCTTCATTTTTTAGTCTAATATTCCATTTTATGCATATGTGACTTTAAAATCTTTGTTGATTTTTTTCTGAATTTCATACAATATATTTTAATCATCTTTAGATACCCTCNGTCTCATCCTTGCAGGGAGAGAAATTCAGGAGAGACCAGACATAATAACCACCGATGTCCAGGAAAATGACCCTAGAGTCTAGAGCTGGGTAGGGTGAGGTAGGGCTGGTGCTGCTGCTCACTGTGTGGCCTGGGAAGGACACCCAACGATGGATATCTCTGGATGATGCGCCCCTTGCAAGTTCAAGCTAAGGTTCACAGAGTTTCTGTTTCTTAAATTTGTTGTTGTTGTTGTTTTTTGTCTTTTTGACATAGGGTCTCCTTGTAGCCCCAGCTGGCCTGGAACTCACTCTGTAGACCAGGCTGGACTTGAACTCACAGAGATCCACCTGCTTCTCCACCATATTCTTAAAGAAAACCAAGGGGCTGGAGAGATGGCTCAGCAGTTAAGAGTGCCGCCTGCTCTTTGTGCCGCCTGCTCTTGCAGAGGACCCAGGTTCGATTCCCAGCACCACATAGTGGCTAGAAACCATCTTTAACTCCAGTTCCACGGGAATCCGATGCCCTCTTCTGACCTCCGCGGCATTGCACCACACTGGTGCACCAACCTACATGCAGATAGTACACTCATACACATAGAAAAAGAAGTAAAAAAAAAAAAAAGAAAATCAAAAGTCCCTCTTCCAGCAGCTATCAATGAGCAACAGTTCCTCAACTAGGGTTGGGACTCCTTACCAACTTCCTCACTTTATGCTTGGATTTTGTCTCATTGTGACCTTACCTAGGTCTTGTGCATGTTGTCACCATTGCTGTGAGTTCATATTAGTAGCTATCTGGAAAACTGTTTCCTTGTGATAGTACTCCTCCTCTGGCTCTTACAATATTTCCACCTCCTCTTCTACAATGATTCCTGAGGTTGGGGATGCAAAGTTTGACCCAGGTGTCTTATTCATGAATAAGTAGTCTGCAGTCAATTATTCCCTGCATGTTGTTGAGTTGTGGTTCTCTGCATTAATAACCATTTGCTGTATAAATAATCTTCTCTACTGAGAGTTGGGAGTTCCAATAATCTTTGAGTATAACAATAGTCATCAAGAGTCAGTTAAATACTGCATCTCTTTATCAGAACAATAGTATTATGCTCTTGTGAAGTGGACCCTAAATATAATCAGAAAGTGTTTGGTTACTCCTGTAATATTTCTGCCAGTATTGCACCAGTGGGCATATTTTGATGGGACCATTATTGTTGTAGCTCACAGGATTCAAAGCTGGGCAAGGTTAATGTTTACTTTTCTCTTTAAGTAGCATGCATAGCAACTTCCAGTACTATGAAAGCTACCTAATTGAGAAGAAGCCATAAAGTTAGCATCTACTTGATTTCTTCTTCTTTGTTCTAAAGCTAATGCATGTAGTGTTTTCAACAATAGGGTCTTAGCATCAAGTTCTGGTGTGTAACCAAAAGCAGAGGCAATGGCTAACATTTGAGGGTCTATGGGACCTGTGGTCAACAGTTTAAAAAAAGAGACTCAGTCCCTGGCAATGGGCTTTTAGTTTGTTAGTTTATGGTGTCCCTTAGAGCAATGTCCCACTGTATTGTATACTAACTCCTTTAAAGCCCATTTTGTACTGTATTTTTACATACTTTATGATGCTTTTATAGGGGCATATTTTATATGGCTTTTTCCGAATGCTTTAGTATTATTTACATTCCCCATATACCTTCCTCTGCCTTTTCCACCCATTCTCTACCATATTTAACCCTTCCTACTCCATCATCTCTCTTCCTTTGTATCACTTACTTATGCATTCATTGACTGACCTGTGGAGTACTATAATCTTGGTTCTATTATGAGATAAGATGATGTACAGGTTGGGGCTGGAGAGATGGCCTAGCGCTTAAGAGCTCCGACTGCTCTTGCAGAGGACCCAGGTTCGATCCCCAGCACCCACATGGTGGCTGAGAACCATCTGTAACTCCAGTTCCACGGGAATCCAACACCCTCTTCTGACCTCCGCAGCACTGCACGACACAGATGCACAAACCCGCATGCAGACAGTACATTCATACACATACGAAAATAAATAAATTTAAAAAAATTTGAAAAAAAGATGATGTACAGGTGCATGCATAATTAATGACTGAAATCCCTGTTTGGATTGCTTTTTGGTAAAATCAAGAAGTGACTTAAATTATATGTTACTTCTGCTTAGTTTTTGACAAAGTGATATGCCATTTTCCTCAGAAGATGCATAATTTAAAATTCCTATTAGCAATATGAAAGGTTAGCTGTTTATCTAAATCTTCACTAGTAATTTTTATGTGCGGTTTATTTATTTTTTTATTTTTTTATTTATTTATTTTTTACACAACATTTTTTTTTATTGATGCTTTGTGCATTTCATACATCATTTTCCAATTCAGTTCAGGCATATCTCCCCTTCCCTTCACCCCCACCCCCACCCCAACCGAGATCATGCATTCTGCCATGACTGTCCTGCATATCTCTCTCAGTTTTTTTTTTCCATTTTTTAGCTATAAGTGATAATCCATGAGTA
>VZQC01015682.1:537596-556637 GCA_009823505.1 Rhizomys pruinosus
TACACCTCACCTGCCTGGAAATAATGTGCAGCAGAGGCAGCCATATGCCTGTATATCCCAAATCTAATTGGCTATTGGCTCTCTCCTTGGAGGAATGACCCATGGCTGATGCCACAAGCTTACATTCTCTACAGGTTAGGAGATATCATAAGCCACAGTAAGACCCCATCATATTTAACAGGAAAAAATGTGCGGTTTATTTTTTAATGGTAGCACTCCTTTTAAGCCATAAAGAAAGTTTGACAAAATTGTGAATAAAACCCTAAATAACACAGAGATATACGAGTGGTCACTGTGCAGAGAAAAAGACACTTCTGAGCAGTAAGCCCTAAATGGGGCACCTATTGCACACCTACTTCTACCAAGACTCAGTTATTAATGTGTACGAGGTATGGAGGCAAGTGTAAGAGCCAGAAGTAGTAGATGAATAGAAAAACTTGTTTCTTTACACTACAGAGTAATCACACATGTGAAACCCATAGTTCTTGTAATAGCATACACAAGACCTGTGCTAAAGAGAGCACAATCCCAAGCCAGAAAAATTCTTATCATGGAAAGGGGAAGTTAGCAGGATGGGCTAGCTCTACCTGAGGAACTATTGGCATTGATAACTGATTGAAGAGGCAGAGTCAGTTTGCATTACTGATATGACACCGGGTAGGTTTTCCAGAATCCAAGGGATAGACCCGTATCTGCATTTTGGAAACAGATTAATGTAAACAAGCTTTTAAAATGCTGTTTGTGGTGGAACATGCCTTTAATCCTAGCATTCAGGAGGCAGAGACAGAGATTTTTATGAGATGGAGACCATCCTGGTTTACATAGCTAGTTTTAGGCCAGCTGGAGCTACAGGGAGACTATCTCAAAAAGATGAAAAATAGGCCTTAAAAAAATAATAGGACATGATATAGGGGGGTTACTCCATAGCAGGTACAGATGCCAGATAAGGTAGGGGGCCTGAATATTATCCAAAAATTTTGCATGGAATTCTCAAAGAATCAATAAAATGATTTTAATTAAAATTTAAAAACTTAAAGAATGTTTACTGTTGTTTAATATTGCTTAAGCCATGAAAGCTTAGATCAAATTGGTATTAATCAGCTTACAATAAAAGAAAACAACATAGCCACTCAGTATGAAATTTGGGTGGATATAGGAGCGCTCTTTCAATTTTCTAGGCTGTTATCCTTTGACTCTGGGACATTGCTAAACAGTAAATACTGAAAACTAGCCTTAATACCACTAATCTAGAACAAAGTAATCAGAATGGTAACCTCTGCTTTGGGGATGGGTATAGTTAGCACTTCATTTTTTAAACTTAGTTTCAAAAGCAAAGTGAAAATATTAAAAACTCAGGGTACAGTTAAAGCTATTAAATATACTCTGCAATGCGGCAAGTGCCCTCAGGGCACTCGGTATAGCCAAGTATTTGTCAAATCCATTTTATCACTTAGTCCTCTCAAATTGACTAGAAAATCATTGACATCATTTAAAAAGTAATTGCAGACTGATGAACTTTTTAATAAGCTTGTATTTAAAATCTGAGTAGTTTAGAATATAAATTGCTTAAATATTCAATCATGCTTATATATGTGATTGTTTAATAAACTTTACAGAATCAAATATTTAATAGGTTCACAATACATCATCACCCTCTCAGTGAAATAAAAATATGGGAATTTTTAAAATTACGGTTTTATGTGAATTTCTTAGAATGTGAAAAGGCAGACTAATGCAATAGTTAAGAGCAAAGACCATATATAGACAGTCTACATTAGTGTCCAGTTTGGCTTCTTACAACCTATTTTATATTGGGTGAATCATAATTTCTCTGGGCTACCACTTTCTGAATTGTTAAACAGAGATAATAATACCTGAATCTGTTTCTTATAATTGCTGTAAACATTGACTGTACTAATACTTTTAAAGTAATTAGAATGATGTTTGGCACTTAGAAAGCCTAAGAATTAAATTAATAACTACCCATTCTCTGAGTAAAGTTATCTCACCACAGAATTTCACTAGAGATGCAATGAGTTCTAACATGTGTTCTATGGTGTTATAATAAAGCCAGCAATGGACAAGTAGTCCAATCTCAATACAGAGACTAGGGTCAATTTATCTTACTTTCTAAATTCACATGGCAGACCCATAGCAGTTACAATGGTGAAAGGGATTGAGAACAAGTATGCATTTCATGAAACATTGAATTCAGCATGAAATAAGCTTGGAATAATTGACTTCACAGCCTTGTTCTGTGGGCCATTCAGAATGATCAAACTTTTCTTTCATTACCTTTTTGAAAAGTAATCCAACATAATGTCCTTGAACTAGACCTGGATAATTGTCAGGATGTTGCTACAGAATAAAGTCCAATGAATGCAATGTGTACATATCTTTTGAGAATTCTATATATGCTTATAGTCTTTTCATTATTTTAATCCCTCACGGTATCACAGTATCTCCTCTAGTGTCACCACACTCCCTCTGAATTTCATGTTCTCTTCTTTGATTATTGTTCTTATATATGCATAGAAGCATTTATAAATATATACATATATAAATACACTGAGTCCATTAAGTGGTGCTTGTGTACCTTTGTTTAGGACTAAACATTTTTTTTTATAAAACAACCACTCAGTGTGTTAGTCTGTGGAATGAAATTATTCCATTTTCCTCAGCATCCATTGATTGCTATAGCTCTTCACATTGAGGTGGATCCTGAGACATTCCCCCTGTCCACTTTGGCATATCAACTAGCTGTTGTCATTATATAGATCTCCTTAAGCTACCATATTGTAGAGATATTATTGATGTATGTTCCTAATCAGTCTAGAATACATTAACTAGCAGTAGTAGGTATCTTCTACATTTGGCTCCTATATTCTTTCTGACCCTCCCCTGCCTTTACATGGCATTACCTAGCCTGGGGTATACTGGTTATAATATTTAATGTGGGGCTGGGCATCTCACAGTAACTTCTCAACATTTGATCAGTTGCAGAATTATTAACGGTTCATGGCAATTACAAAAATAAGCTTCTTTGATGAATGTTAAGAGGCACACTTTTTGATAAATGTAAGAATATATATATTACAGTAAGAAATTGTAATTGTGAGATAAGTAGTCTTTCTTTAGGATCTATGACCTCTCCAGTCATGAATATTAGGATTTGTTACAGTACCACACATGAATTCCTTCCAATTTAGTGGCCCTTAAGTCCAATTAGATTGCTGTTGATTGCCTACCCCCAAATGGTCCACTATTGCAGCAATAGAGTTAGCATGATGGTCTCATTATTGTAGTGGTTTGTACACTTTACAGCTAGTTAGAATTCTTGATTGTTTTACTCCCTTGACAGCTTGTTTAGTGTCTTCTGATAATATGAGAGCTAGTCTTCAGGGATGAGGCTTCCCTGTCAGTTCCATCTCAGTTGCTCCAAGTTGGGTGTACAAAGTTTATTGTGACTTTTGTAATAAGGCCTTATTTTAAGTTCTGGGTGGTAATCAAGGGCTGTGGGACTTTATGTTAATTTGAGAGTTTCTTGAACAACTCTGACTGACAATTCAAAGGCAAGTTTCCCAAGCTTGGCATTTGATTTTTTTATATAAACATATGCATTCTCATTTATATTATGTGTTCATTTTATAGTGAGCTTTTAAAAAATGTATATTTTCGCTTTGGTTTGTCTAACAATTTTAATATAATATTTCATTGATGTTTTGTATATGTCATACATCGTTTTCAGTTCAATTTAGACATATTCCCCTTTTCCTTCTCCTGATCCCATCCCAGTTCATGCATTCTGCCATACATGTTCTGTATCTTTCTCTCAGTCTTTTAAAAGTTTTTCTCTGCATTGGTTTATTGCTTTGGGCAGAATTTAACTATATCAGTCCAATCTTTGACCCAGTCCTTATTTTATTGTTCCCTCCCATTTGTATTGCTCCAAAATATGCCTATATGAATGTCATATATGTACCAGAATTATGTCCTCTGGGAATAAACAGTATGTTAACTCCTAAATATGTTTAGGAATTCACATTTAATTACCATGTCTCAAAATAAGCGGTAAGTTAATTCTAGGGCCCATTAATAGATTCACATTATAACCACACAGTTGCTTTCAGATAATAAGAATTATAAAAATAACGTTGCTCTGCTTGCCTTTCAACTGGGGATTTAATGTTAGCATTTACAAATGAAGGAAACCATTCCCCCATTTGTTTTTTTGGGACGGTGTTACTTAACATTATGTCTATGTCTATAATCTCTCTTTTCTCTCTGCTCCTGTATAGCCTTTTCCCCTTCCTCCCAGGTTAAGTTACCCGCCCCCCACTTTCCAAATTTTCCTCTCGATACCTCTTGATCCCTATTATTGCCCACTGCTGAGCTCCTTCTTCCCCTTTCCCCACTTGTGTATATTCCATTTTTTGTGGCTCTCCCAATTATATCATGATATAAACTCAAATATTAGTATTTGGATCACAAAAGAGAGAATATGTGTCAAGTGTTTTCTTAAGTCTCGATTACATAAATTAATATAACACATTCTAGTTCCCTCTAATTATCTGCAAATTTCTTGACTTCTTTCCTTAACACTGAGTAGAGTACAACTCCATCATAAAAATGTACCAAATTTCCATTATCTATTCATCAATTAATGTACATTTCAGATTTTTCAATTTCCAAGATATTGTAAAAAGAGCAGCAACAAACAGTTATTTCTGTAGTAGGATAATGAGACTTTTGAGTATTTGCCAAAGAGTGGCATAGCTAAATCATATTGTAAATTTGCTCTTAGATATTTAAAGGTTCTCTGTATTGATTTACAGAGTGGTTGCACTAGTACACAATGCCATGAGGAGTGAATTTGTCTTCCCCTTTGTCCATATCCTTTCCAGTATTTGGTGTATTTTTTTCTCTTGAACATTCTGACTGATTTAAGGTGAAATCTTTTTTTTTTTTTTTTTGGTCTTTTGAGACAGGGTATCCCTGTAGCTCCTGCCATCATGAAACTTGCTATGTAGATCAGGCTGGCCTTGAACTCACAAATATCTGTCTGCGTCTGCCTCCCAAGTGCTAGGATTAAAGGCGAGAGCCACCACACCAGGCTCAGTAAGGTGAAATCTTAAAGTGGCTTTGTTTTATATTTCCTAATTATTAAGGGTATTTAATAATTTTAAAGTGTTTCTTTGATTTTTTTAAATTTATTACTCTGCTTATATCTGGAGTTAATTTATTTTTTAATTTACCAATTTTTATTTTTTGACAGACTCAATAGAATACATATGATTTTTTTCCAGTTTTTATATGCTGGGTTCTATCTAGCTAATATTTTTAACTGTGCCAAATGTTTTCTTTATTCTTTGTTTTATGAATTCTTTGTGTATTCAGGAAATTCTGTATCATATGTGTAGATGGCAAAGATTGTCTCCCACTCTGTGGGGTTCCTCTTCACTTAGTTCATTGTTTCTTTCGATGTACAGAAACTTTTAAGTTTAATCAGTTCCCATTTGTCATTTGTTGATCTTAATTCCTGACCTAACAAATTTCAATTTAGAATTGTCTCTTTTACTCCGGTGTCTTCTATGGTACTGGGTAAGTTTTCTTCTAAAAGTTTCAGTGTTTCAGGTTTCATATTGAGCTCTTCATTACACTTGGTATTAATTTTTTTGTTCAGGGTGATAAATAAGGGTCTAATTTCTTTCTTCCATATGTGGTGATCCAGTTATCCCAGGACCATTTACCAAAGATACCACCTTTCTTCCAGGGTGTTTTCTAGTCATTTTTTATCAAATATCAAATGGCTGAAATTTTGTGCACTCATGTTTGCATATTGATTTTGTTTCATTGATCTGCATGTCAGTTTTTGTACCAATGTCATGCAGTTTTTTTATCAGTTTTTTTATTGATGTTTTATGTATTGCATAGATCATTTTTCATTTCTGTTCAGGCATATTCCCCTATCCCTTCCCCCCACCCCACCCCAAACCATCCCAGATTATGTTCTCTATCATAACTATCCTGCATCTTTCTCTCAGTCTTTTTTTATGCTTAGGAATTCACATTTTCCTCCGTTAATTTCATATTATTCTAAAATCATGCAGTTTTTAATACTATAGCTCTGTAATATACTTTTAAATCTGGTATGGTATCTTTTTGCTGGGGATTGGTTTGGCTGTTTGTGGTCTTTTGTGGTTCCATATGAATTTCAAGATTTTTTTTTCTATTTCTGTGAAAAATTTCATGGGGACTTTGATTGGAATTTTATTGAATTTGTAAATTACTATAGGTAAGACGATCATTTTTATGAAATTCATTCTACCAGTCTAGGAGAATGGGAAGTTTGTCCATCTTCTATTGTTGTCTTCAATCTCTTTCTTCAAAGATTTAAAGTTTTTATTGATCATATCTTTAATATTGTTTGTATCTTTAATGTTTCATCAAGTTTATACCTAGATATTTTATTTTATGGGGGTATAAAAAGTGTTTCTATGATATCTTGAACTGATTGTTCTTACTAGTATATAAAAAGGGTAAAGAATTTTTGTAAATTGTTTATATACTTTACCTGTATCCTGAAAGTGTTGGTCTTTTCTATAAGTTTTCTGGTGGAAATTTTAAGATCTTTTAGGTATAATATCATAATCATAGTAACTAGTGATAATTTGACCTCTACTTTTCCAATTAGTAGCTTTGAATTTCCTTCCCTTGTCTTATTACTTTAGAAAGGTTTGCAAGCACTATATTGAGAAGGAATGTGAATAGTGGCCAGCCTTGTCTCATTTCTGATTTTTTTAATGGGGATGCTTGGAGTTTTAGCTATTAAGATTGATATTGGCTATGGGTTTGTCATATTTGGCTTTAACCATGTTGAGGTATTTTTGCTCTAGTTTTATTTCCTCTAGAATTTTTAACATGAATGCATGTTAGATTTTGTTAAAGGCTTCTCCAGCATCTATTGAAATGATCATATGATTTTTGTCATTAAGTTCTTTAATATGACTTAGTATATATTTATTGACTTAAATAAATTGAAATTATCCCTGCATCTCTGGAACAAAATGAACATGATCATAGTGGTGATCTTTTTGATGTGTGCCATATATGCAGTTTGCATGTATTTTATTGAATATTTTTGCATCTATGACCACAAGGATGATGTCCTATAATTTTCTTTATTTGTTGTGTCATTACCTGAATTTGGACTTTGATATTACGGTAATATTGGATTGATAAAATTATTTTGGTAATTTTCCCTCTGCTTCTTTCTTTTTTAATAGTTTAATCAGAATTGGTTATATGTCTTTGAATGTCTGGTAGAATTTTATTATGAATTTATACGAAACTGAACTATTTTATTCACAAGATTTTTTTGCTACTGTTCATCTTTCCTTATTTGTTATATGTCTATTTAAATTATTAATTTCTTTTTGGCTTAATTTTGGTGGTCTGATTGACTCAAAAATTTATCACTTTTTGAAGACTTTTTTCTAAGTTAACAGACTATAGGGTTTTATTTTGAGTATTTTATTCATGGGCCTGGAGAGATGGATCAATGGTTAAGAGCACTGAGTCCTCTTGCAGAGGACCTGGGTTTGAATCTTGGTATCCACATGGTGGCTAACAACCATCCATAACTCCAGTTCCAGGTTTTCTGACACCTTCTTCGGGCTTCCGTGGGCATTGCAGGACAAGGTTGCACTTACACACATGCAGGCAATGCACTCATATGCATTAAATAAAAATAATAAATAAAAATACTTTTTATTTTTAGATGTATATATTTATATTTATACAATTTATTGTTTTTGTTTTATGTGTATGAGTGTATTGCCTGCATGTACATAAGAGCACCCATGTCATGCAATGCCTGAAGAGATCAGAAGAAAGCTTCAGATCCCTTGAAACTAGAGTGGTTTTGATCTGCCATATGGGTGCTGGGAATCAAACCCAGGTCCTCTGGAAGAGCAACCAGTGATATTAACCACTGATTCAACTCTCCAGTCCCAGAGAATAGGCTTTTAAACTAATCTTTTCATCTAGGAATTTATTGATATGGGTCTGTTCTTTTTCTTTTGGTTAACTGGGCTCAGTGTCTATCTGTGTTTTTCTTTAAATATTGAGCTTTTATAATTTCATAGAATAGTTGTTATTTAAATTTAGACGCCTTCCCCCATTCATGTCCATGCAACACCCCACAAAACCTCGTGTATTCCCTCATACATTGTAGGTCCTATGTTTATCTCTTAAAAAAAAAACAGCTCTTATAGTCATTGATTTATTGTATTATTTTTGTTTGTTTACTTCTATTTCATTAAATTCTGATCTATTATTTATCATGTTTTCTTATTTGCAAGGTTTGGGTTTGGTTTGATCCTTTCTTTTCTTTTTATTTCTCAGTTTAATTAAATATTTACAATTTTCGTACAATATAGTTTAATCATATTTAGATCCATTACCTCTCTGCATCTTCTCCCACTGCCCCCACCCAATTTCATCAACTTTCTACATATATAACGTGCCCTGTAGAGTGTGGCCCATGCACCCCAATGTCCTTCAGTGTGGTCCATCCACTGGGCCTACCAAGAGTCCCATCCTTGTATGACACTGTGACACTCTCTCTTTCTCTTCTTCTCAGAATCCATCAATTACCAAAAATTCCTTAGGTTGAGTTGTGATATCTTACTAACTTCCCATTATCATAGCTATTTTCTCTGGTTTGAATTTGTTTAGAGCTTGTACATTCTATCACTATTGCTGAAAGTCCATATGAGTAACTCAGCACCTGTATCGAACAGCGTTTCCTTGTGGTCATCCAATGCCTCTGGCTCTTACAATTTTTCTTCCTTATCTTCCACAATGGCCTTTGAGTCTTGGGAGGCAGAGGTTTGAGATAGGTATCTTATTCATCAATATGCTCTCTGAGGCCTCTTGTTCTCTGCACGTTGTCCAATTGTAGGTATCTGCCTTTTAAAATATGTTGGTTTTGAGATCTCTTGAGCCCAGCGGCAGGTGCGGGGGCACGGGCTGAAGAACACCCCCCCCCCCCGCCAACTGAGATTACGAAGAAGGATCTGAAGGAGGCAAGCAAAGCACGCCTTCAACACAGTGAAGAGGCATTCAGGACTCACATTGGAATACAGGCAAGGAGAAGCCCATATGCCAGGATCACGAAGAAGAAACTACACTGGAAAGGTGCAGGATAATCCCACGCCAAGCTTTACTAACCCTATGGATGACTCCTGCAGTGGGATCCCCCCGGGGATGCCCCAGGACACAGACATCAGAAACACAATTGGGAACATACTTAAAGAACTACAAAATCATAAAGAACAAATTAAAGAACTAAGAAAAGAGAATGAGGACCGAGAGAGAAGCAGAATGACAAACTCCCTGAGAAGTATGAAACACTGAAAGATCCATGCTGAAAAAGAAAAAATTTGAAAAAAAAAAAACCCAACAAACAAAAGAGCTACAAAAAGAGATCGAGAAGCTCCCAAAAAAGAAATAAAAACTAAAGGAAATCAGAGAGGAAAGGAAAAGGAATCACAACTCATCCATTCAAGAGGAAAGGAATGAAAAAAGCTCAGAAGCAGAATGGAGGAAGGCAGAACAAAGTAATACCAACCTGGGGCACAACACAGAAAACTAAAACCCACAGGAAAGGATTATGAAAATGTTAAAAATACACAAAACTGGAACCAAACCAGGAGCGTGGGACACTTATGAAAAGATCAAAACCTCACGCTCCATAGGAATAGAGGAAGGAGCAAGAATCCAAGAGAAGAGGTATTGACAGATCTATCAACAGAATAAATTAGATGAAAAACTTCCCCAAACTAAAAAAGGGACAAATCAATACCAATACAAGAAGCACATAGAACTCCAAACAGCCAAAGACCTCAAAAGAAATGCTCCACGCCACATCATAGTTAAAATGCGGACACCAAAACAAAGAAGAAAATTCTAAGCGACAAGAGAAAAACAAACAAGTGACCTATCAAGGGGAAAGCCTATCAGAATAAACAACGGACTCTCACAGCAAACGATGAAGGCAAGAAGAACCTGGAGCAAAGCATTCCCAAGTGTTGAAGGGACAATGGATGCCAGCCCAGTTACTATACCCAGCAAAAATGTCAATCAATAGTGGAAGGAGAGAGGAAAACTTCATGACATAAACAACTGAAGAGAATACATGTCCGGAAACCAACCCTTTCAAGAATACTTGAAGCAATTCCAAAGAACAGAAGAAAGGAGCACCAACCCCAGGCAACTAGAAGGAGAAATCAATAAAAGCATAAACTGCAGAAGTAAACAACCTAAATCAAACCGCAGATGGATAATAGAGCAAAAGGAAGCAACACCAAACCTATCAGTCATAACCTTAAATATTAATGGAGCTACAATCCCCAATCAAAGACATAGACTGGGAGACTGGATTAGGAAACAGAATCCATCGATATGCTGTCTGCAGAAACACCATCTTTACCTTCAAGGACAGGCACCACCTTAAGTGAGGGATGGAAAAAAATATTCCAGCAAATTGGTACCAAAAGAAAGCAGTGTTGCTATTTTAATATCGGATAAAATAGACTTCAAAGTAAGAACATCCAGAAGAGAACAAAGAAGGCCATTACTTTTCATCAAAGGAACAATCACAAGTAAGATTTCACAATATGAAAATATATGCCCAAATTCTGGTGCACCAAAACTTTTATAAAGACAATTCTCCAGGACCACAAGTCACAGACTAACCCCAGCACACTAATTAGTGGAGATTTCAATACCCCACTTTGGATTAGGTCAACAGGACAAAAACTAAACAGAGAGACATCTGAACTTGAACGATCTGATACACCAAATAGACCTCATAGACCTCTACGAACAATTCCACCAATTACACCAGAGAATTACACTTTCTACTCAGCACCCCACGGAAACATTCTCCAAAATCGACCATCTCTGGGACACAGAAGAAAACCTCTACAAATAACAAAAAGAATTGAAATAATTTCCATCATTCCTGTCAGACCCACAAGTGCAATGAAGCTCAACATCAAACAGACAAGCCCTCCTGCCAACAAGAAACACATGGAGACTAAACAACAACACTCTTGTGAATAATGAATGGGTCAAGGAAGAGATAAAGAAAGAAATAAAACATTCCTGGAACTGAATGACAATGACAATACAACAACAACAAAAACATCTTATGGACTACGTTAAAAGCATGTCCTAAGAGGGAAAGTTTATAGGCCCTGTGGTGCCTACATTAAGAAAAACAGAAGAGCACAAGTGAATGATCTAACACTACAGCTAAAAGCACTTGAGAGGCAAACAACAGATGAACCTAAACGCACAGACAGAAGAAATAACAAAAATCAGAGCAGAAATCAATGAAATAGAAACAAAGAAAACAATACAAAAAATCAATGAACCAAAAGTGGTTCTTTGAAAGAATAAACACGATAGACAGACCTCTAGCCAGTTAACAAAAAGAAAGAAGGAACAACTCCAAATCACTACAATCTGTGATGAAAATGGGAAATATCACAACGAGAGCACAGGAAAAGATCAAGAAATTATATGGGAATATACAAGAACCTATATTCTACAAGTTTGAAAATCTCAGAAGAAATGGATGAATATGCTGAAATCTTGGGAATCACCAAAGCTTTGGCCAAGAGGAGACCAAGCAGCTTAATGTAAAAAGAACAACAGACCCATAACATATGTAGAAATGAGAGGAGGTAATAAAGGAAAGCCTCCAACTAAAAAAAGGCCCAGCCCAGACGGTTCACAGCCAGAATTCTATAAAACATTTCCAACAAAGACCCTACAAACCATTATGTCTGGAACTGTTAGAATCTACAATCATGAGGGAAATCTCCCAACATCATCTTATGAAGCCACACACTCTATGACCAAAACCAGGCAAAAGATACAACCAAAAGGGAAAATTATAGCCATCTCCCTATGAACACATGCCAAAATTCCTAAACAGACAGACTGTGCAAATCGCATACAACACACCATCAGAAGATCATATCCATCATTGATCAAGTTGGATCAATACCAGAGAGTGCAGGGATGGTTCAACATACAAAATCAATAAACACATCATCAAACACCAGTAAACGGAATCAAAGACAAAAACCACACCATCATCGCGAATTGATGTCTGAAAAAATCCTTTGACACACTCGCAGCGATCCCTTCATGCTGTAAGATGTCCTAGAATGAATATGGATTGGAGGGATTCCATTCCTCAATGTAATCATAACCATATACAGGAAACCAAAGCCAATACATCCTAAATGGGGTGAAATGATGAAAGCATTCCTTTCAAAAGGTAGGATAACACATAGACAAAACATCACAGCGCAAGGCATGCCCCCTGTCACCACTCACTCTTCAATATAGTTGCTTGAAACACTTGCTAGAGCTCAATAAGGCAAGAAAAGGAATATTAAAGGTACTAATGTGGAAAAGGAGGAAGTCCAAACTATCCCCTTTTTGGCTGACTGATAATTTGATTGTTTACTTAAAGGACATAAAAACTCCACCAAAAACATCTCTAGAACAACGATTAACAGCTTCAGGCAAAGTGGCAGGATACAAATTAACCTTAGAAAATCAATGGGGCCTTTCTTTACAACAAGAACAAAGCAACTGGAGAAAGAATCAAAAGAGGACCTTCCCACTCACAATAGCCTCAAAAACAATAAGAAATACCTAGGAACAAACCTAACAAAGAACACCCAAAGGACCTCTACAACAAAATTTTTAACCCTTAAAGAAAGAAATTGAAGAAGGACATCAGAAGATGGAAAACCACCTCCCATGCTCATGGGTTGGGAAAATTACATATAAAAAAAAAAAATGTCCATTATTTAACCAAAACCCTGTATAGATTTAATGCAATCCCAAAGCCAAAATCCCCAAGAGTTTCCTCACAGGCTTCGGAAACAAAAGTTCATAAATTCATTTGGGAGAAAACAAAAGACCCCCGATATAGCCACAATCATACTCCTGTGAGTGAAAAGACTACACAGGAGGGATCTGCTATACCATTCAAGATGTTCAGGCTATACATATACTACAGGGCTTAGTCCATAAAAACAGCCTGGGTAACTGGCACAAAAACAGACCTGTTTGACCAATGGAACAAAACCGAAGAATCCAAATCTGAAGCAAATATAATTTTCAGCCCTCTTCATATATTAAACAAAGGGGGGCCTCAAGTAAACCAACAATGGCAGAAAAAGACACAGGCATCACTTCAGCAAGTGGCTGTTGGCAAAAACTGGATTCACCACTTCTGTAGAAGAATTGAAATTAAACCCTACCTCTCCCCTGTTACAAAAGTCAACCTCGCAGATGGACATTTAAAGACCTCAAACGTGAAACCCCAACTCTGAAGGTGATTAGAAGAAAAGAGTTGGCAGCGACTACAAGACATAGGCAGTAGAAAAGACTTGCCTCAAATCAGACAGACAGCTGTAACAAGAATTAAGGTTGACGAAATTGACAAAGGGACCTTCCAAAACTCAAAAGCTTCTGTAACATCAATAGAAAAATCAGGAAGGTGAAGAGAAATCCCACAGAGTGCGAGGAACCCTTCACGGCAGAGACATCTAGACAAACATGGTGAGTTTCCAGAATATATAGAGAAACTACTCAAAAACAAAAGAAAAAGAAAACCAAACACCCGTGCAATAGATGGAGCAAAGAACTGAAACAGAGACTTCACAAGCGAGGAATTAAGAGATGTTGAGAAACACACAAGAACTGTCAACATCCATTACATTAAGGAAATGCAAATCAAAACCACTTTAAGATATCCCAAAAAAAAATTCGTACTCCAGTAAGACTCGGGCTAGGATCAAAGAAAACAATATTACCGAGTGCGGAGGGTTGTGGGGGAAAGGGGAACACTCATCTCCACGCTGGTGGGAATGTCAACTCGTACAGCCACTATGGAAAGCAGTGTGAGAAGAACCCTTGGAAGACTTGGAAATAGCTTGCCACGAACCCATGCTCATACCACTCCTGAGGCATGTATCCCTCAAGCTCCACTTGGATTGCCGGCCACCACAGAGATACATGCCCACGGCCCAGGTTATTTCAGCTGCCTTCACATAGCACATAGCTGGAACCAAACTCTAAATGCCCCTTCAACTGACGAATGGATGAGAGAAAACTGTGGAGACATCTGACACGCAATGGAGTTCTAATGCAGCAGTACAAAGAAGACACATCACAATTTGCAGGAAAATGGCTGGAGCCTAGAAGGAATCAGGCGAGTGAAGTAACACTAGTGCCCAGAAAAACAAACGACGAAATGGTATCCTGCACTTCAATACCTGGTGGATGCTACGTAGCCAATTACCCAAGTTGTAAGTATTATCTTGATGTAGGGCCCCCACCTGAGACTTTTCGGTACACAAGCACGCTTGGACATAATGCATTTGGACGAACAACCAATCAAAGCAAACGAAGATACAATATCTGGCATCAAAGAACTGACTTGAAACAACAGTGATACACTTCTAGCTCAAAACAGCAACAGTCCCCATGGAAATACTATTGAGAAGAGCAATGAGATGAGGAAAACATGTTTGCAGACATGACAACGAGCTACTGACACGGGGTGGGAGGCGCAGCATTGAGCGGGAACACGGTCTAGATTACTGTTTAAAATAAATAAATAAATACAAGAAAAAAAAAGAATATCAAAAAAAAAATAAATAAAATAAAATATCGTTGTTGTTTTTTTTTTTTTTTTTTTTTTTTTTTTTTTTGGTCTACGAGTGTATTGACTGCATGTGTCTAAGTGTATCTGTGTTGTACAATGATCACAGGGGTCAGAAGAAGTTGTTGGATTCCCCTAGAAATGTAATAACAGACAGTTGTTTGCTGACATGCGGGTGCTAGAAACTGAACCCAGGTCTTGTGCAAGAGCAGTCAGTGCTCTTAACAGCTGAGTCATTTCTCCAGGCCCAGGTTTATGTCTTAATCATCATCTGCTGCACAAGGAAGTCTGTCTGGTTAGAGATGAGAAATGAATTTGTCCTGTGTAGAGAGGTTGCATTGACTATGTGCCCCTTAGGATATAGCATTCTGTACATTTGACTAGCTCTTAGCTCTGTAAAAGTCTCCATCTATTGAAAAAAAAAAAAAGAATCTTCTCTTGGAAGGGGTTAAAAGTACTCTTGTCTCTAATTATGAAGAAACATATTTAGAATGAAGTATGAAATTACTTTGGTCTAGGGATGTGGCAAAATAAGTTTTTCTTTAAGATCTGTTGCCTTCCCAGTCATGTGTCTTTGGCTATATTTATAGTCTCATACATAATTTCCCTTTCATGGAGGGAGACTTAATACCAATTGGATAGCTATTGATTACTCTTAAGATAAAAGTATCACTACTGCATCAGTAATGACAGTTTATGTGCAATTCACTGTTGTTTATTGAGCTTTGCAGCTGGGTAGGACCATTGACTCCTTTTCTCCTTTGGCAGCTTGGATAGTATCCTCTGATATCATGAGAGTTATTATTCAAGGAGGAGACTTCCAGGTCAGTTCCAGCTCAATTGCTTCAAGTCCTGTCTCTGAATTGTGGCTTGTCTTCAGGGACAGTGTCATACATTCAAGTTGTGGGAGGAAATCAAGTGCTCTGGCAAAATTATATGTTATTTGGCATTCTTTTGGACTAGTCTGACCAAAAACTCAAAGAGAGTGTTCTTCTGCCAGTCAGTTTTTTTGTTATATCATTCGCTATATACATGCACATTTGTTGAATGCCTTTCAATATGGAGGACTTTGAATTAATACATCTTCCTTTTTTTAAAAAAATCATCTAAGAATTATTTATCTCTCCAATCACTCCCCCTGTATAACCCTCCCTACTCTCTCCTCAGAGTACTCCCTGCTGTTCTCCAGTTGCCCTTAATGATACCTGTCTCTTGCTATCCACCTCTCTAAAGCTCAATTTTCCATTGAATCCTCATGGTTCCTTTCCATGTTCCTGACTTTTGTCGTTACTCCCATCTATGGATTTGGAGCTAAGATCTAAACACAAGAGAGAAAACTATGCCTCTCGATTTTCTGAGTCTATGTTACTTCACGTAGCGTAATAGTATCTAGTTTCATCAATTTACCTGCAAATTTCATGATTTTGTCTTTCTTTACTACCAAGTAGTGTGTAAATGGACCAAATTATCATCCTCTTATCATCGGTTGAAAAGCATTTAAGTTGTTTCCATATCTTAGCTAGTTTTTCAAAAGCAGAAACAAATATGTCTGTGCTAGTATCTCTGTATTAGGATGACTGTGTTGTGTATATGTCAAAAAGTGGTATGACTAGATCATATTGTAGATTTCTTTTTAGTTTTTCTTCTTTTTTTTAAAATTTATTTCTGTATGTGTATGAATGTACTGTCTGCATGCAAGTCTGTGCACCCGTGTCGTGCAATGCCGCGGAGGTCAGAAGAGGGTGTCGGATTCCCCTGGAACTGGAGTTCTCCTGGAATTGGAGTTTCAGGTGGTTCTCAGCCGCCATGTGGATGCTGGGGATCGAACCCGGGTCCTCTGTAAGAGCGGTCAGCACTCTTAACCGCTAGGCCATCACTCCAGCCCCTAGTTTTAGTTTTTCATAACAGTTTTAAACTCATTATTTCACGGCTAGATTCCCAGTGAAATCTTCAATTTCCATTTTCTATTCTATCTTTTTAATCTTACATTTTAATTAATTAATTAGCTTATTTTTTGAGACAAAGTATCACTCTGTGGACCTAGGTGACCTGAAACTCACTGCATGACCTAGGTTGACCTTAAACTTGTGGCAATTTTCTTGCCTCAGCCTACCAAATGCTGAGGTTACAGGCATGAACCTCTATGCCTGGCTTAATTTTTCTTCATAGTTATTTGACAGACATAATATTATATAAGCTTATGATATACATCATGATGTCCTCATATATGTTTTAGTGTGGAAAGGCTAAATAATGCTGTTAAGTATATTTATTACTTTACACATTTATACATTCAAACCACTTTTGGAGCCAAACATAGTACCAAACACCCATAATTTTAGCTGCTCATGAGACTAGTAAAGATCTCTTGAACCAGAAGTTCAGACCTACTGAGGCAACATAGCAGTCCCTATCTCAAAAGAAAAAGCTCATTTCAGAGGAACAGATTGGTATTAATTACAATCATCACAAAAAAATAGACCTCCTACAGTTATTTCTTCTTTCTAATTGGAATTATATACTATGTATCCAAAAATCTTCCCAAACACTTACATTCCTCCTATCTTTGGTGGCTAATATTCTACTCTATTTCTGTGAATTTGCATTTTTATATTCTCAAAATTAAGTGAATTCATGCAGCATGTGTCTTTCTGCAGCTAGCCTATTTCATTAAAACATACTCTGGTTCCACAATTTTGTTCATTTTATGGATTCTATTCCATTTTTCAGATGTATCATATTTTCTTTATTAATTCATCTGTTGAAGGATACATAGGGTGATTCCACAGCTTGGATTTTGTGAAGAATAATACAAAGTAGCTCTTCTTCCCTGAAGGTATATCTGGGGAAATATTTCCTTGGAGCTGATTTATTTTCCCTGATAGTTTATGAACAAAAATATATATTTCATTTCATTCTGACTGGCCTTTGTACAAACCTTAACTAGTTTATTTACATTTTTAGTGTTATTCACACATTCTTTTGAAACTATGATAAACTTTTTTTCTATAAACTTATTGATGGTACTGAGATGTAAAATAAAATGTAGACCAAACTACTATGTAAAATTATGCATACTAAACCAATGTGACATATTCTTATTCATTTGTTGACAGCTGTGCTTTTCATCAGAGATGAGGTTAGTTGAGATGTACATGTTTGTTATTTAATCAATCTAGTAGGTTTTCACAATGTAATATGTAGAAAAAAACAAATATAGATTCTGAAATATTTTTAGGTTGTCAATGTTTTTCTTACCTCCGCACTTGAAATCTGGTAACTTGAACAATCTCTATAGACCATGAAAATTTTCATCATGTCATTTCTCTGCAAAAAATAGCTTAATAGCTTATCGATCTACTAAGAATAAGATCCACATTTCATTCCAGTTCTGTAAGATCTGGTTTCGTGCTAGCTTCAGCAGCACATATACTAAAATTGGAATGATACAGAGATTAGCATGGACCCTGCACAAAGATGACACGCAAATTCATGAAGCGTTCCATAGTTTTGGAAAGGCACAGGAAAATCCTGCACCAAGCGCTACCAAACCAGTAGGAGATAGCTACAATGGGAACCCCTTGGAGGAGACCCAAGGAACAGATCTTAGAGGAATAATTGCAGACCTATACAGAGAAATTAAAGAACATAAAGAGGGGGTCTGGAGCGATGGCCTAGCGGTTAAGAGCGCCGACCGCTCTTGCAGAGGACCTGGGTTCGATCCCCAGCACCCACATGGCGGCCGAGAGCCGTCTGAAACTCCAATTCCAGGAGAACTCCAGCTCCAGGGGAGTCCGACGCCCTCTTCTGACCTCCGCGGCACTGCACGTCACGGGTGCACAGACTTGCATGCACACAATACATTCATACACGTACGGAAATAAAAAAAAAAATTAAAAAAAAAAAGAACATAAAGAGGAATTCAGAGAACTAAAGAGAGAAAATGAGAAACTCAAAAAGGACCTAGAGGTATACAATGACAAACATCAGAAAGAACTAAAGGAACAGATTGACAAACTCCAGAAAGAACTAGAGGGAGAAAAAAATAAAGAATACAGAGAACTAAAGAGAGAGAAGGAAAAACTCAAAAAGGACCTAGAGGGATACAATGACAAACTTCGGAAAGAACTAAAGGAACAGAAAGACAAACTCCACAAAGAACTAGAGGGAGAAAAAAACAAACTCCGAAAGGAAGTAGAAACACTGAAAAAGGAAGCCAACCAACGAAGTAAGGAGCACCAAGAAGAGATTGAGAAGCACCAAGAAGAGATTGAGAAGCT
>VZQC01015682.1:571497-604765 GCA_009823505.1 Rhizomys pruinosus
GTTTGTATATATATATATATATATATATATATAATGTTAGGTTGCATTTTCAGACTATACCTCCAATATGAAGTAGTGTATGACTGTATCCCTATGATATTATCATTAACCAATGAGGTTGAATCATTTTTTTATTGGAGAGCATGACAATATTAAGTGCTTCTAGTATTGTACCCTACATACTTTCTCAGAGAGACAAGGATAGCTTCCCTGTTGCTAAATAAAATATTTCAGAGGACAACAAATTTATTATATTCAATGAAACAGGAATAAAAATACTGTATTCTTTAAACTTATTTAAAACATTGAAATAGGGCCGGGGAGATGGCTCAGTGATTAGGAGCACTGACTGCTCCTGCAGAGGACCCAGGTTCAATTCCCAGCACCCACATGGCGGATAAGAACTGTCTTTAACTCCAGTTCCATGGGAATCCGACGCCCTCTTCTGACCTCGGTGGCATTGCACAACACGGGTGCACCAACCTGCATGCAGACAGTACACTCATACGCATAAAAAATAAAATAATTAAAAAATTAAAAAAATTAAAAAATAAAAATAATATTCCTGATAAGAAACATGGTAGGTACTTTTGCTATTCTTCTCTCTTATCACTTTTCATTACCATTATAATATCAAATAATTTGTTCTAAGAAATTATGTCTCACAAGACCTACATTGTTCATTCATTCAAACCTATTTATTTTTTATCTTGAGATCAAAGAAATAAGTAAATGAGTTAACCTATAGCATTGGTATCAGTGTTATTTGGGGGTTAGGGTATTATATTGAACAAGTGATTGCCTAACACTCAAAATTATACCATCATTAGTATTGTCCATGTATCTGAATACAACTGCGCACACATACGTTTCATTTTTCATTTGGCAAGAAGTTTTGTGGTACTGAAATACTAATATACTCCCTCTTCAAGCAAAAATATAGCCACAAACCGTCATAGCCCAGGTAACACAGACAGAGCTTTTTTTGGAGATGAAAGAATGGTTGAATATAGTGGTACTTGAAAGGTTGAGATAATCATAAGTTGGAAAACAGACTGGGCTACACAGAGAATTTGAGATCACCCAGGGGCACTTACTAGGATGCTTCAAAAAGATGGCAGTGTGCACAAGATGCAAACTCAATCAGAAAAAGAAAAAAAAAACAGCATAGAACTGGGGAAATGAGCAAGAGTCCACAACTTTGGTGAGGAACTACTGGCAACTGATCCCTGCTGGGTGAGGGAGAGTTTATCTTCTTTAAAAGGGTATTATGCCAGATAAGGTGATCAGGCTCTAGTGGATGAACTCACACTTAGCGACATCTGGGTATACCAACATGACTTGACAGGCTTTAATATATATGACAGAATGCACAAAGTCTTGTGGGAGGGCTAAGGGGGAGGAATGTAGGTAAGGAAGGTGTGTGTGGGTAAATATGATTAACAGGTATTGTGTAAATGAACAAAAATTTAAAAAAAAACAGAGTTGTAAAACATAAGACTGACAAATGTATATTTCAAGGCCAATGTAAACCATATCTTTTAGGAATATTTTTTTCTGGTCATAATATTTTTTATATTCCAGAGTTTTTGAAAAGACCTGGATATTTAGTATTAAAAATTATTTCCCATTATTTGTCTATTGATTTCAGGTTTTAGTGGTATAGTTCATTTTATTTCAAAGCACTTTGACCATGAACCATGAGCATGTCATTAAATTCCAAAAATAGGAAAAATATAAAATTCATAATTAATGTATTCTTATCCAAGGAAAATATTGATTTTGAGTATTGGCCCATAAAATATTTCCCAATGTATACTATTGGTATTTAAGTATAGATTTCTTTAAGTGTAATACCTCTTCTAAAAATAATTCATACTTCTTTGTTTTTTGAGTAGTCAAGAAAATATACACTGCTCAAAAAACAAAGAAGAAAACAAATGACCTACTCAAAAGATGGAGTAAAGAACTGAATAGATACTTCAAGAGTGAGGAATTAAAGATGTCTGAGAAACATCTTTTTTTCTGAGACAGGAAACTCCCTTTAGTCCCAGCTGGCCTGGAGCTCGCTATGTAGACCAGGCTGGCCTTGAACTCACAGAGATATCCCTGTCTCTGTCTGGCCCCTGAGAAACATCTTAAAAAGTATTCAACATCATTAAAAATTAAGGAAATGCAAATTAAAACCACTCTCAGATACCATCTCACTCCAGTATGACTGGCTAAGATCAAGAAAACAAAAGACACCAAATGCTGAAGAGGTTGTGGGTAAGGGGAACACCCATCCACTACTGGTGGCAATGAAGGGGAACACTCATCCACTGCTGGTGGCAATGTAAACTTGTACAACCATTATGGAAAGCAGTGTGGAGAACCCTTAAAAGACTTAAAAGCAGCCTGCCACTTGACCCAGTCATACCACTCCTGGGTATATACCCAAAAGACTAATCCTACTGAAAGATACATGCACATCAATGCTTATTGCAACTCTCTTCACAATAGCAAAGAACTGGAACTAACCCAAACGCCCCTCAACAGAAGAGTGGATGACAAAAATGGGGTACATCTACAGAATGGAGTACAATTCCACAGTAATGAAAGATGACATCATGAACTTGCAGGTAAATGGATGGAGCTTGAAGCCATTAAGCTAAGTGAAATAACACAGTCTCAGAAAAATAAGTGGCAAATGGTCTCCCTCATTTGTGTATGCTAACACCAAATCCCCAGATTAAAGGCAAGCTGAACAACATTATCTCTTAACAGGCTCTAGAATCAATCCGCCACTTACTTTCAGACTCTGTAATTACTGTATATGAGTGGAAAGTATGTATTAATATCTTGGAGTAATATAAAATTAAAGGAGGGAAATGTGAAATCCTAATCATTAAAAAAGAAGATGAGAGAAAGATGCAGAATGGTTATGGCAGAGTACATGATCTGGAGTGGGGTGGGATGAGGAAGGAAAAGGGGAATATGTCTAAACTGAACTGAGAAATGATGTCTGAAATACACAAAACATCAATAAAAGCATTATGAAAATAATTCAATATAGCTCCCTAAAATTTGTGTTTTTAAAGTTGGGCATGGTGCAAAATACCTGTAGTTCCAGCAACTCATGAGAGCAAAGCAAGAAATATGATTTGAACCCATGAAATTGAAACCATTCTGGAGAAAGATAAAAAAACTCACTCTTCCTTCCCCAGACTTGTTAGTCTAGTGCATATTTGTTACTGTCATGCTTCCCATATCCTCAGTTAAATCATAAACTATTATAGGAATTTTCTTATGAAACTTTTTCCATATTAATTTCCACACATGTATTTTTAAAATTGACAAATATTTTACTTATCAATGACTAATGCTTATATGGTTTTTCTTTTAGGAGAATAAATTTTCAAAATTAATCTTGAGTAGGATGATACAAAGTCACCAGACATAGGAAATTTCAGAAATGATAAGATTGCCATTCAATTTCTTATAAAAAATAGAGAGAAAAATATCAGTGTTTACAAAGACCTTACAAATTTGTTGTGAAATGAGGTAACATTTGAAAAATGCCCAGCATATTGTCTGTTTAATGCAATGGAGATAAACAACACACATTCAATCCATTCTTGTTCATTTCTGATTTTTTTTATATTTTTATTTTTTTATTTTTTATTTTTTATTGATGCTTTGTGTATTTCATACATCATTTTCCAATTCAGTTCAGGCATATATCCCCTTCCCTTCCCCCCCCACCCCTACCCATCCCAGATCATGCATTCTGCCATTAGTTTTCTGCATCTTTCTCTGCTTTTTTGTTTTGTTTTGTTTTCATTTTTTTTAACAATAAGTGATAATTTGTGAGTACAAGCATCCTTCATGTAAAACCAATTTGCAAGCAGTTGTGCCCAAACCCACACAGCTCATGGGTCCCACCATCCTGAAAGGGGGGGCTTGTATGTTCAATCAAGTTGATCAAATGAGTGTCCAGTCTATATTGTTGTAGTTTCACCATTAACCCCAATCGAAGCCCTTACATTCTACCACGCCCCCTCTTCCGCAGATTGTTCCCTAGGCTTAGAAAAGGGGCACAGGTGGATGAGAAGCAAAACACTCTACTTTCTCTGGAGCTGATGTCTTGGTCTCTAGTCAGTTCTGGCTGTTTTCTTTCATGGGCTGCCAGCTTGTCCAGGCTTAACCTTTCGATCCTACTAATGAAGCACATGCAATTAGATATTTAGGTATTTAAACAGTATAATATATAGCCTTTCGATCCTACTAATGAAGCACACACAATTAGATATATGGGTATTTAAACAGTACTAATTGTTATGGTAGGTTACTTTGGTATAGACACAGATGTTTGGATGGTATGTCAATTCATGATCTACATTTTCTTCTGTCAAGTATGGCAGGGTCTTCGTGTGGTTTATAACATCTCCTAACCATTAGAGGATGTAAGCTTGTGACATCAGCCGTGGGTTATTCCTCCAAGGAGAGAGCCAATAGCCAATTAGATTTGGGATATACAGACATATGGCTGCCACTGCTGCACAGTATTTCCAGGCAGATGAGGTGTAGCTGGTGCTGACGGAGGAGTCTTGCTTGACTCAAGGAGACCTATATTTGCTTTATTGGTTTAGTGGTCTTTGGTAACACTCTCTGGCATCCCAGAGACCATCTGTATACTTGCAAGTGCGGTCTCCATACATCTTTCCCATGTTTATATCAGGTCTTCAACAGCAGGGCCTTATCGCCTCTCTTCCTGCAGATATCCCAGTTTGGAGGCAAGGAGCCTTTACCATTTGTGGGGGCTTGGATCCCCTGGCCAACATCTCCTTGGTAGAATAATCCATTGTTGATGTCAGAGCTCCTGTATTAATATATTTTGTTTAAGTGCATAGCTTAAGGAGACTTTAGCATTATATTTGGTTCTGAATAGAGAATAATCCTTTTCACAGTTTCTATGTCCATTAGTCAATTAAAGAAGGCAGTTTTACTGATTTTACAAGAGAATACCTCTATAACAGCTGGCTCCAATCTACAGCTGGAGAACGACCTCATCATCATCTTATTTCTCCTTATTCTATGGGGGGGAGTTAAGAAAGTCTCTTGTATTAAAACCTTTGCGGCACCTAGAAGGTAAGCTTCGTTAGGAATCATTAAAAATAGTTGTTACTAGTAGGATCCACAGAGGGGCCTGATGTCTGCAGCAATCTGAGGCATTTCTTCCCTTCAATGCGCAGAGGAGTCAATCCTTCTGCTGGCACTTTCTGGTACATCCTACTCACTGCAAAGCTGCATTTTCTTTCTCAGCCATTAAGTTGGTGATACTCTGGCCTGTTGGAACATACAAATCCTTTCCCATAGTTAGTTTTAAGATTTGGGTTGCAAGGTTTTTTGACAAAAAGTTTTCATATCTATCTATATCCCCCTTTTTTATTTAAGGTGTTTAGTTTTGACCCATGAGTCTCAAAAAAGCAGTTGTTTTATACATACCTATAGGGTGGAATCAAGGCACAGATTTCATCAAGTTCACCCATGCTGTTTTGGGTTACTGTATGTGATTAACTTGGGAAACAAAGTTCATTTTTGAGTTAAATCATCCTATAGGTGAAAGAGATTGCTACCAGGTGATACTATATGACAGCAAAATTATAGAGAACATTTGTTTATACCAATCCCAAAGTAATTGTTATACAGATTTTAGTTAAAGCTAATGTGGACAAGAGCAATTTATATCACCAATTAACTCAGATGCATTACCGTTTTTATCAGCCTTCAAACCAATGTTGTCCAATATGCACATATTTACTTTTACTAAGTCCTAAAACACCATGTATCCTGTAGACAGAGTCTGGGCAAAACTGGATACTTGTTGAACTCATGTCAATTAAACATGCACCAATCGAATATACACCCGTGTCCCTCTCCCACCCCTCCCACCCTTCCCGGGTCACCATTTCAGTCAGCCTTCTGATGCAATCTTTCTGTTGTTGTTCTTGTAATATGCATCCCTCTCCACAAGAAATATTTAGAAAAATCAGTCATTTCTGATTTTTTAATTGGGATGAAAGTATTGAACTCTGAAGAACCATACAAAACTTGAGATAGTGGGATCATATATAACAAATATATTCCTTCAATTCATTACTTATAAAATAAACTGACAAAACTGTTGGAAGGTTTAAGTGAAAATAATTTAAACAAAAACAATTACAAAACTGCTTGGTTTAGAGTTGCTAAATATATGAAATTAAGTTAGACAATTCCATTCAACCAAAATATTTCCTTGGTATGAACTCAGCTAATTTTTTTTTTTTTTGGTCTTTTTGAGACAGGGTCTCCCGGTAGCCCCAGCTGTCCTGGAATTCACTCTGTAGACCAAGCTGGCCTTGAACTTACAAAGATCCACCTGCCTCTGCCTCCTGAGCGCTAGGATTAAAGGCATGCACTACCACTCCCGGCAAACTCAGCTAATTTTTTAAAAGAAGTCATCAACTACAATTCTAATAAAGAAAAATGTTTCCTGTATGTATTTGTGATACATTCATGATAGTTTATGTACACCTTTGCACAAACTGGATAGTTTTCATATTTACTTCTAGCCTACATTAGCATGTCCTCTGAACTGTTACTCAATATAGATAATACTCTTTGCTAACTATGCTGCTGAGAGGGCAATGTGTGGTGCTTGAGCCAAAAGAAAAGAGTAAAAGGTAACAATGTGGATGAGGAAAACTGTATTTTTCCAAGCATACACAAAAGAAACAGAATAGTTCAATGGATTCCTCTGTTCACGATCAATGTTTAATGACTATCTAAATCTTACCAATTTTCTTTCCTCTGCTAAGTCTTAACTACTTGTATGTGCTCGATTTTATTTTAAAATTCTTAGCAAACTTAATGTCAATTTACCCACAAACACTTTAGTATAAATTTTGTATATATGAACACTATATCATTATCATATCTCTGCTCAAACTAATACTAATACCATATTACCACCTTATAGACAGTGCATATTTAAATTTATATGAGTATATCAATTTTTCACATCTTATTTTGTTCCAATCAGGATTCCAACATAGCCCATGGGATGCATTTAGTTGGGGTTTGTCAAAAGGCCAGTTGATTCTCAAAGGATCATTTAATTTCCTTTGATTCTATCAATTGTAAAACTGTAATGTAAGTATAGTTGTGGCTCTAATTCAGAGGTTTTGTTTGGAACTGGAAAGGCAGAGAATAATTTGGCATCATTATAGATGCTTAGATATGGTAATCATTATTAGTTACAGGTATTCCACAGATACCAGTGAACACTAAAATATAATTTGATTGTGCCTGCTGAATTTCACCACTAGTTATTACTCTCTGAATCACAACAAAAAGACAGAAAACCAAAGGAAAACAAAAAAACAAACAAACAAACGGAATAGTTGGTTTTATTGCCTTACCTTACTACTATGTATCACTGGTCACTTTTCAGACGGTAAATGAGATTCTTTAGAGTTAAATGGGTTGTGACATTGAAACAATTATTTTTTCTAATCCTTAAATTTAGCTCCAAGCATTTATTCTGCAGTGATTCAGTGTTCATTCTTCCATGAAGATTTTAGATTCAAGGTGAATTTGACCATTAACCTCTGAAAATCACTGTTTAACATATTAGAATATTTTCTTAATCATTCTTTATTCTCCTCTGTTTCATTAGGCTTGCATATGAATGGCGTGCATTACATGATTAATCTGCATCAGTTTGCTACAAACTGAGGAAATAGCCATTGTGTTTGCAATGTATGGTAATACAATATCTTAATATGAAAAAGAATATCAAATATCATGAATTATTAAATAAATATGAATATACCTCTAACAAAGACTCTCTAAAATGTGTTATGGTTTCTCTATATTCTTTGACAATAATATATTCTTTTTTATACACATTTTAAAAATCTTAATTTCTCTTTAATATTTTCATACATATATACATATACAAGATTTGTTGATTGTATCCACCCTTGCCTCTCACACTTTATCTTCCCCCAGGAATCCCCAACATATCTCCCTCCGAGTTTCATGTTTCACTTTTATAATAATTATTTACCTACCAAGTTATTTACCTTCTTATTTAGTACCCTGAATCCAATTAGTACCACCCATATACACATAGCATGGGGAACCACTGGGACATGGGCAGCCTTCTAGCTTATCCCTACAAGAGCATTTTTTCTTGGGCTAAAAGATTATCACCTAGTATAAACATGTACCTTGGAATTTATATTATTAAAAATTCACATTAGCATTTTATGTCTTCTAGTTTCCCTCATTTATTCCAATATATCTTCTAGATTAATTTTCTTCATCCAGGCATCTAAAGAACTAAAATAAAAATCTTACCCATGTGTGGAATTTCTGAAAAACTATTAACAATAAAGCTTTAAGCTTTCAGTCTTGTTTTGCATGAAAATAAAATATTTGTGTTGCTAGGGCCACAAGAAAGAAAAAGTAAACATCTAAAAAGGAATAGATCTAAGAATGAATCCAAGCCTCTGTCTTTCCCAGTATACACAAAGCCAAAAGGAGAGTGCAATTACCTCCTCTCCTCACCTATCAAGGTTTAGTGACTATCTAAATTTTAGCAATTTTCTTTCTTCTGCTAAGTGGTAAGTTCATGCATGTGGTGGCCTAGACTAAGCAATGTGTTCACATGTTTATATGCTTTCACTATAAATTCAGTTGAGGCTACTTACCCCTCAGACTATGTCTCATAGATGACATTGTTAGGGTTGTAGTAACAGAATATTTTGTAATCTATTTAAAAGGGATCTGACAAGTTCTCTGGTGTTGACAAAGATAACATAACACTAAGAATCAACTTTTGTTTTGAGGACATTGATGACAATTTGTTAATGAGTGTCATCAATTCAAAGAGTATCTAAAATTAATCATTGCAGAAGAAAATGGGAAGTGCCAAGAAATCTTTCAGCTCACACATGACATTTTGATTGTTTGAAGTTTCACCAAATTTGATATAACAATTTTAAAATATGACATTCTATTAATGAGTTATGAAGCATTTGTCTTTAGCAATAATAAAAAAATTATTGAATCATCTCTCTATGCAATCCATACACATTTATGTCACAAAACACGTGTTTTCTGGGAAGACAATAAATACGCACAAGAAAAAAAAAAAAACCTATGTGAATAAGAGTATTATAAAAAGTCTTCAAGCTATGATTTAATAATATATTATTTACATTATTTCCCTTTTAAAAATGGTTTTCAATTTTCTTTTTTAAATTTTATTTATTTTTTTATTTGTATGAATGTACTGTCTGCATGTAGGTTTGTGCACCCGTGTCATGCAATGCTGCAGAAGTCAGAAGAGGGTGTCGGGTTCCCCTGGAACTGGAGTTACAGACGGTTCTCAGCTGCCACGTGGGTGCTGGGGATCAAACCCGGGTCCTCTGCAAGAGCAGTCGGTGCTCTTAACCGCTAGGGCATCTTTCCAGCCCCAAGTTTTCATTTTTCTAAGATTTGATATCATGATCCCTTGGCACTTTCTGAATAAATTTATTCATTGATAATTATTGCATTTATAACCTTATTGCATTTTGCTTAAAGAGTGCCCCAATCAATATAAATATGCCTTTGATCTGAGCACTCATTATCCATTTAACATTAGTTTTTACTACTTCTCACTATAAGAAATCCATATAAATCAAATCTGTACCTGTCAATGCACATCAAGCTATCTTCTTCTTCATCCTACCGGCATAACTTTTTGACCATTCTACTGGCATATATTTTTGACCATTTATCTGCTTGTATTCAGCTTAGGTTGACATTTACCCTTAGTTAATCCAGCTATGAACATATTCATCACTATAAAAGTATAACTCAAAAGGTGTTACATACAGAATTTATTCTTAATTTGACCTAACCTTCTCAGATACAGTTAGTCATCATTTATCTTCTGATTTAGATTTTACTTTATATTAACTTACAGAGTTAAATCAAGCTCCCCTAGATTCTGATTGTTCTCAGACTAGGAGGGAGCTCCATTAGTTCAGTGTCTTGCAGAAAGCTTGGTAAATTATTTTCCTCACAGTGGGGTTTCAATTGACATAAGTTGAATATGTAGATGGTTGAGTAGTAAAATCCTATTTTCGGGACACAAGGAAACCCATCTCTCTGAAGCTATCATTTTCCTTTCTTTTCAAGCTCAAAGTGATTTCTGCCATTATAAATTGTCCTTTTGAGCTGGATGTGGTGATGCAATGCAGGCCTTTAATCCTAGCACTCTAGAGGCTAAGGCAGGTGGATCTCTGTGAGTTAAAGGCCAGCCTGACCTACAGAGTGAGTTTCAGGCTAGGTGGGGCTAACGGGAGACCCTGTCTCAAAAAGATCAAATAAATAAATAAATAAATAAATAAATAAATAAATAAATAATCCTTTTGCATTATGAACTTTATTTTTATCACTAGTAACAATGTGGTTACATGTTGTCTACTCATTTGAATTCAATCTAGGAACAATGCAATCATGTTTGGGGAACCTTCTTAGAACACTGGTATTCAATTTAAATGTTGGAATGCATTTAAAATTACTTTTGTATTTCTAATATCCTCCTACCTAATTCATTGATAGTAATATTCATCACCATTGCATTGCTTCCTAATGTCCATTTACTTCATTTATTCTTAAAAGTCTTCTTGTGCAGGGAGGTCTTGGAGATCCACTAATGGGACTTCAGCCAGTGTCCAGCCTATAAAGACGAAAATCTGCTCATGCTTCAAAAACAGAAGCCTGGTCTAGCAAGACCTAAGTGTGTCCTCGAGTGGATGAAAACAGTGGTTGAATAGCCAAAAGGATACAAGGGCTTCCCGCCCCCCCCCCAAAGAAAAAGCTGAGTGACCCTTGAGGACCAGATCCTCAACTGACCTTGAGAAAACAAAAACCTTTGTTAATCTGGGCTAACTCTGTGGCCTTAAGGATCCCAAAGGAAAGTATAACCAGAAATAAGTAATCAGTAAAGTCTGAAAAATTGTACTTCAGGTATAAAACTTGAGAATCTTCCAAACCATCAATGCTAGATGGTGACTACTGCGATATCCAGCTTGTGGATTGAGCAGCTACTAGGATTTCGGCCTCTTCAGAGTGTAGACTGCCACTGTTGGGCTACCCAGGCTGTGTCATGGAGGCCAGTGCAGGAAGATCAAGACAGGACCCATGCTTGCTGGACCTCATTTGGGTGATCATGGGGGGATCCCAGTGTGGAGCACAGGGGCAGGACTGATGGTTGTTTGGGTTTGCCAAGGAGGAACCTTCAAGCACTTCCTTGGGGAAAAGAAAGAAAAAGAAAGAAAGAAAAGAAAGAAAGAAAGAAAGAGAGAGAGAGAGAGAGAGAGAGAGAGAGAGAGAGAAAGAAAGAAAGAAAGAAAGAAAGAAAGAAAGAAAGAAAGAAAGAAAGAAAGAAAGAAAATTTTCCAACTTTCCAACTCAGGTGATACGTATATGTATGTGTATATTTATATATGTATATATTTATGTATGTGTATACACACACACACACACACACACACACATATATATATATATATATATATATAGAGAGAGAGAGAGAGAGAGAGAGAGAGAGAGAGAGAAACAATACAAGTTGGAGAAAAATGGAATTTCCATGTTAAAGTATCACTGTATTTTAATGCTTTTTTGGTATCACAAGTTTCTTTTATGTTACTTTGATGCTATGTGTACTCTAAAGTTCAACTTAAAATTAAAAAAAAAATTTTCCCTGGTAGTATGGATTGAACAAAGTATCACATACATATTAAGAAAACACTTTGTCACTGAGTTATAACTCAAGTCCCTGAATATTTCTTTTTAGAACACTGATATGTTTTACAGTTATATTAAGTTAAAAGAAAACATCTGAGTTGCAAAGCATGAAGAGTGTACATAATTTCTAATTATGTACTTTACTTCTGTTAAATGTTCTCACTTCAAACCTAATTTCACTTTATTTAAAGGAAAGATTATCAAATAAACACAGAATATATAACTATTATCAGTGTGAAACTAGGACTTCATCCTCAAATATAATTCACTAGTTCATATATTCATTGACTCTTAATGATAATTTATTAGGCTCATATTATGTACATGTATATTCAAGATACCTGATTTCATTAAGATCCTACTGAGAACAGATAAGGAAAAAGCTGTTGTTTCAAATTACATATGGAATTAATTTGTGTTAGAACAAGTTCACTGAACAAAATAAAATGGAAGGATGGGAAAATAACTTGGATAGAAATCATTTTTATTGGGGAATCAGAAAAGTAATAAAATAGTAGAACATTGTGAAGAAACTTGTTGAATTATTATATTAAATTCTGTTTCAGTGTATCATTTCAAATAATTCATGTATGCTACCAAGCTACCTTTCATACATTTTGGCAAAAGCTAGCCCATATTTGTATTTTGACTTAGAACAATGTGAGTAAGAACCTTAATTCTAATAATTCCAGTTGGTAAATCTTACCATGGTTGCCTAATCTCACTAGTCATAATTTCTCTTTAGAAAAATTTAGAATGATGAAAAAAGTAAAAACATGGTAATGCTATAAATATATAAGAATATAGACAATATACTGAGCAGAGCATTTTGCATACACTAAGTAGTCTTTTACAAAAGTATTACAACAGTTTAGCTATTTAACAATTATCATATCGTTTTGATGCAAAATGAGTTTTTCGGGAGCATACCACTTAGTGAAGGTTATAAATTTCCATAACCCAATGTCACCATTATTAGTTCAAAATCTACCATATGTTCAAAACACATAAGGAAAATCTTCATGACTGCACACTATTAGAGTTAAATCCCATTGTTTGTCATACGACTAATCCTTTACAGAAAAAATTTCATCTCAGACAGTTCTAATGATATTCATGCAGCAGGAATTAAAAATTAGCTCATACAGGGTAACAGAATCAGTGGGAATCTAGAAAGTAAGCTATTAGTGATACCTGTATTATCTTTCTTATCAGCAATCCCTCTTGAATACCATCACATCTCCGAATCTAATAATAAATACTTTCATGCAGATTGTGATAATAACATTTAAAAGGCTTAATCTTTCTGGTTGGTTGTTTCCAACTTAAGGTACTTTGTATGTTAATAAGCTTCCCATAAGGTGAATCTGTAATAATTGATATACATATTTTTATATCACTGCATAAATTGAAGTCTTTTTAAGTAAAATATGTCAGTGCATAAAAAAAATCAATGGCATTAACTACTATTTTCTGTATAATGAATGAAAGTGGAAACTTGTTGTGACAATTAGAATTACTTTAAAGGAAAATCCAATTATCTTATTACTAGATAATTATCTTACTCTTCCAGTATCTTTCTGTGAACATAAACCAGGCTACAAGAAAAAAATTGGGAACTCATGCTATTCTTTAGTTAGCCAGAATCTAACTCAAGTTGAACAAATAGTAGGCACTTAATTTTTTGATTATTTTAATTTTTAAAATTTATTTCAAACATAACATCTCAATCTGCCTTAATCACCTTTATAGCCCCTTCTCCATTGGCATCCTCCCACAGCTCCCAACTTGCTGTCATTTGTATTTGGGTCTATTGTGCCAAATTAATCTCTCCAGCCATTCCTCAGAGCCAGTTCATTCTCTGAGCTCTACTCACTCTATCTGGAGTCACTTTCTTTTTTTTTTTTTTTTTTTGGTATTTTTTGAGACAGTGTCACCCTTTAGTCCTAGTTGGCCTAGAACTCACTCTGTAGACTAGGCTGGCATTGAACTCTCAGAGATCTGCCTGCCTCTGCCTCCCAAGTGCTGGGATTAAAGGTACACACCACCATGCCCACGTGGAATCCCTTTCTTAAGGAAGGCCAATTCTTCCTCACCCAACCTTAATCATCTGCCAATATTTCTTCAGCCAAGATTGGTTCCTGTTCATGCTACCGATTTCTGAAGTTCCAGGCTGGATTTCTGTCTGGTTGAGCATGTGGAGTCCAATGCTGTAGGTTCATATGAACAGGGTCCCCAGACCTTGTAAGATTCTATTTCCTAAGTGACACATCTACAATGCAACCTCTCCAACTAAGGCTCATGCAATATAGAACAAGGGGCCAAGAGTGCATTAATTAACCTCTTAACTTTCATTAAGGAAGCTCCCTCAACCAACAGGGGTCCAGGAACTCAAAAGGTCTGGAATGACCAAACTAAAGAGATTAGGATTCCACAGAGTGTGGGTCCATAGACAGGTCACCTATATTCAGCTTCACTCACCCAGGGCTCAGGGAAAATTGTGGAAGAGGGAGCAGAAAGCTTCTAAGGCATTTACATTTTATTACAATTTATCCATTTATTTTGGGGACACACATGCCATAGTATTCCTGTGAAGGTCAGAGGACAACTTTCAGGAGTCATTTGACTCCTACCATGTGGATTCTGGAGAATCAAATTCAGGTCATATTTGGTGGCAGGTATCTTTAGCTCCTGATCTATCTCACTGTCCTGGAATCTAGCATTCTTGCTTTGGGATAGAGGAAAATAGGTCAAAAGAACAGATTATTGATTTTACTGTAACTATTGCTGTGAATTTTAAGTGGAAAGAGAAAGTGAAAGTTAATAGATCAGTGTAGTAACATTCCCTCTGCTTTTACTTGTTTGTTAAAGAAACAGTACAGTATGCAATAGCAATATAGATAACACTGATCACAGCTATGCCAAAGTTAACTGTGTGTTATTGCACAAATTATAGTTTTTGTGCTTCACTGTCCTCATCAATAAATTCAGTTCATATCAACTTTCCCTAACTGACAGAGGTATTTCAAAAATAGAAGATATTCATAGATAAGGACATGTATTGAAAGTTTTAAATATCTGCATTAATTAGACTGCAATAATAATTTTCTATTATCTTGCTTCTCAATAAGAAATCATAATAACACTTCAGCCTATGACAATAGCACAGCACTGCAATAGCACTGGTGATGATGGTCCAATTAAACATCAGTGTATTCCAAAAGGCACAGTACAAAAACATCAGCATATATAGAAGTTATTAATTTTTCATAAATGCCAAAGAAGGCAGTTTTGTTTTCTTCCACTGAGACACTGATGCCATTAGTTGTAGAAATGTAATAAGCTATTCACTAAGTTTTCATCTCCATCTTCTAATATTTATATCTAAAGTCCAAGTCTACCAGGTACAATTTCTTTATATTTCTGAGTTGTATTCAAGTGCACCTGTCAGCTCCAATCTTCATAGATAAATAGCTGCTGACAAGTTACCAAAAAAGCTCTAAAAGTTCCTTTATGTCTAATCTTCCTACATTTGTGAAAAGCCAACAAGTATTTGCATCAATTTTTATGAACTTTTTTCACAAAGTTTCAGTTAGACTAGTTGCTGTGTTAAAGTAGAGGAGGAAAATATTAGTAATTATAAGAGGGATTTGTTAATTTCTTGTTAATTTGTCATTGTCCAATGAATAAGTATCTTCAGTTATTAATAAGAATAAAGTGGATAAGCAAAGCAGAAAAAGCCTTAAATATAATCATCTGTTTTGTGTAAAAAAGAAGGGATCATAGGGAAAAGAGATTTAGGAAGAAGGCAATGATCAGCATGGTATGCTTAAGCAGGTTGCCCAATAAGTTTTGAAACCAGAGTTAATCAATCAGCTTACCTGAAAAACTCCCAGTTTATCTCAGTTCTCTAAGCTGGATGACATCTTAAGAGGCTCCAAGCAGCCAAAGACAAGGGAGACAACTTAGAAGAGAAAAATAAAAACATCTTCAAATCAAATTTGGGATTGTAAACAATGACTACCTATAGTGGCACTGTTATCTTGAGAGTAAAATACAGCCATCTAGTTAGATGTAAGACCTTCTCAATGGGAGGGAACTCAGGTGGTACTGTAAAAATTGTCAAATATACATGGCTGGATACATCATAGAGAATAGATGTAAAACCTGATTTTTTTCTCATATCCCTAGACCAATGCAATTTCTTACTGTATTCTATACATGTATCTTTATACATACAGATAAATGTACCACTCATTGAAAAAGCCTCTTTTTTGCAAGAGATGGAAACTATTACAAAGTTTCAAAACTGGTCAATGCAGAAAATAAGTGTGGATGAGATGCCCATTCCTAACATGGCATATCTACAATGCAGCTTCTTCACTGGAGGCTTAGGAAACATAGCAGAACAGGACAAAGAAAAAAAGAAAATATTAATGCTTCTCCAAACTCCAGCCAGTGAAGTTTGCTCATGTAACAGGTGGTGATTAACCCAGAAAGTCACAACTGGCCAAAGATCAGAGAATAAGGGATCTCGGAGATCTTATTCTCAAATAGAACACCCATTTCAAAACTCAGAAGGCTCTGTGACTATTGTGGAAGAGTGACCAAAGAGATTGAAAGAGCCACAGTAGGTGAATGACAACAGGAAACAGTGTTCCAGACAGCTGGGAAGTAACTCATATAAACGTACAATCACTGTAATATCAGTCACAAAAACCATGAAAACTCAAGCCAGACAAAAACCTCAACATAAAAGTGTACAAGTGTATAAGCCTCAATTGTACCTGAGGAACTATTGGCAACCAATAACTACTGGGATCGGGAGAGTTGCTTTTATTTAAGAATGTGTAACCAGATAACCAGGCTCAATGGATGGTAGCACACCTAAGGACATTTGGGGAACAATCTTGGCTTTATAGGCCTTAAAATATATATGAGAGCCAGCCTGGTCTACAGAGCGAGTTCCAGGACAGCTGGGGCTACAGAGAGACCCTGTCTCGAAAAGACCAATATATATATATATATATATATATCTATATTCTATCTATATCTATGAGAGTATGTAAAATATGGTGAGGGTCTATAAGAGGGGTACAGTTAGGGGAGATGGTCTAAATATGATCTGAGTATACTGTATAAATTTCACCAAAAATCGATGAAATTTTATTATTTGGGTCTGATAGAATTCATGGAATTATTTTATTTTTTGGTATTTGTTGAGGATTGTTTTGTGTCCTAGTGTATGGTCAATTTTAGAGAAACTTCTGAGTAGAAAATATATTTTTTGGTGCTTGCATGGAATATTCTGTAGATGTATGTTATGTCCATTTTATGTAAGCTGTCATTTTTTAAATCTTTTATTGAAATTTTGTGCATTTCGTACATCACTTTTCAGTTCAATTCAGACTCATTTCTGTCTCCATGCCGTCCCCACCCCTCCCAAGTTCGTGCAGTCTTCCATACATGTCATGTTTCTCCTTCTGAGTCTTTTCAAAGGGTTTCAAAGCATATTTTGCGGGGGTGGGGGGGAGATCTCTACTGCTTCAGTCAATTCCCTGTCCCAGTTCTTTTGTTATTGTTGTTCCCTCCAATTCATATTGTTTCGGCATATGCATTTATATATGTCACACATGTACTAAAATCATGTTATCTGAAAATAAAATGTACGTTATTTCCAAATCAAATTTTGGGATTCACATTTTTCCCTTTTAATACTATATTGCCCTAAAATATGCAAACATTGGGGCTGGAGAGATGGCTCAGCGGTTAAGACCACTGACTGCTCTTGCAGAGGACCCAGGTTCGATTCCCAGCACCCACATGGCGGCTAAAAAACATCTTTAACTCCAGTTCCAGGGGAATCCAACTCCCTCTTCTGACCTCTGATGCATTGCAGGACATGGGTGCACCAACCTACATGCGGACAGTACACTCATACACATAAAAAATAAATAAATTAAAAAATATTAAAAAATAATAAAATAAATTATGCAAACATACCCTCCTCCCTTGTACCACAATTATAAAGTCTGAAAATACATAGTAGGTTAATTCTAGAGCCCATTAAGTGATTTACATTCTAAGAGCACAGTTACTTTTAGATAAAGAGAATAGAACATTAATGTTACTTAGTTTGCCTTACTTGATGATAGCATCCACAAATGAGGGATATTATTCATTATTTGTTTTTCTGGGACTGTTACCTCACTTATATAATATCTTCTGTAGGGAAAAAGGAAGCCACTTGAGGCTTCTTTTGTGCTAAATTACCTGCTTGTCTGTTTACTCTGAAACCTTGCATTAGGCTGGATTTCCCTGTGCATTAGCAAGCCTGTGACACCGTGAGATCAAGGCTCATGATGCTAGTACTCGTCATGTTACAGAACATGAGGCACAGGGTCTGAAACCAGGCAATGACCTGGTTTCAGTGACCAAGGGGCTGGACGGTGGTCAGTCAGGCCACCAATCTGAGAAGCTGGTGTGGACCAGTTGGTTGGATGGCGACCAATCAGCCCACCAATCTGGAAAGCTGGTGTGGGGCTGGAAGGAGACCTATCAGGTCGCCAGCTGTGATGTGTGGTGAGAGTCTGGGTGGGAATTAGACTGTACAGTGCTAATCAGGCAGCAGTCTGGCATTAGACTGCAGAATGCCAATAAGGTGGCAGGCTGGAGGATCTGGGAGTGCCAATAGGGCATTGTCTGGTGTAGTTGTAAGATGAGACAGATTGGCAGTGAAAAGATTGTCAGCCTTTGGCCCCACTTTTAGGACAACTGCTGGTGGCTGTCTTGAGTTTTCCCTCTTCCCTGTAATCTGGTGGACGGGATTCAAGCGTCCACCTCTATGTGTGGTGGAGTGACACCACAATCTTCTAGTTCCATCCGTTGTAAGCTGTCATTTAATTCAGATGCCTTTGTTTATTCTTGTCCAGTTGAGCTGCCTATTGCAGATAGTGGGGTATTAAAGTCACATACTATTACTAGTTGGAAATGATCTGTATTTTATAATCTTGTAAAACCATTTTTATGAAATGAGATGCACTAGAGTTTGGTGGATATATGTCCATGATTGTACTATTTTCTTGGTGATTTTTTTTCTTTGATTAGAATGAGGTGGCCCTGTTTATCTCTTCTGATTAGTTTTCGTTTGAAATCTATTTTTTTCAGATATTAGAATGGCAACACCTGCTTGCTTCTTATGGCCATTTGCTTAGAATATTGTTTTCCATCATTTCACCCTAACATAGTGCCTGTCCTTGAAATTGAGATAAGTCTTGAAAACAACAAAAAGATGGATTTTCTTTCTTAATCCATTCTACTAGCCTGTGTATTTTGACCAGTGAGTTGAGGTCAATGATATTTAGAGTTATTATTGAAACATGTGTATTGGTTATTGGCATTTTAACTTGTTAGCAGCCCTATTTTGTGTTTCTATTACTATATCCTCTTTTGTTTTCTTTCTGTAACCTCTTGGGTATACTCATTCATATCTTTGGTCCTTTGTATTGCTTTAAATATTCTCTATTGGGGTGGACTTGTGGAAATGAATTGTCTCAAGCTTTTTGCATGATGGAAAAATTTCCATTCATCTCCTACTATTATAGATAATATTGCTAGATAAAGTGTTCAGGGTTAACATCTATGGTTGTTTAGGCCTGAGAATACTTTGGTACATGGTCTTCTGTCTTTCATAGTTAGCATTGAAATTCAACTGTAATTATTACAGGTTTTCCTTTTTATGTAACTTGCTTTTCCTGTGGCAGCTCTTAGTACCTTCTCCTTGTTCTGCAATATACACAACTTGAGGAAAATAAGCATCCAAGATCTCCAGAAAGTCATATTTTGCATAACCCTCTCAGCATCACTCATCCATAGGTACTTATATATTCATACTGCAGAATATAATGTGATTGTGCCAAACAAAATAGGCTGTACATAAGGAGATGCATCTCTGCTCCTGAATGAAATTTTCAGTTAAACCAACTGTTGTGAGTGAAATATATTGTATCTTTCAACTTTTCTTTGAAACAGTGTGAGTCTGGGATTTGGTAGAGCATACTCACATAAACATATAGAAAGTTGTAGGTTAAATCTACAATACTATCAGCAACAACAAAACACAACAAAAACCTGTAGATGCCAATCCATGTTATTGAATTAATGCATGCTTTCTGAGTAGATCTCTCACTTATTCAGAGGACTTGAAGCCTTCCCTGGATTCTGAATAGTAAATATCAGAGCAGTTGGGGGATGTCTTAAAAATTTCCCACATACCATACTATATTGTCTCTGTTTCTTCCATATACAGTGAATTTCTATCAACAGAAATATATCACCTGAAATAGTACCACGGTAAATTTGAAACTGCTATTCACCATTTTCCTGAAGTTTGTTTCTGTGATCTCATTTGTCATATCATCATAATTCAGGTAATTGAATTGCTAGCTAAGATCAGTTATAAGTTAACTAAATTTGGACTACAGAGATGGCTCAGTGGTTAAGAGCACTGGCTACTCTTGAAGAAGACCTAGGTTTTGATTCCCAGCACCCACATGGTGACTAACAACCATCTATAATTCCAGTTTCAGGGGAATCCAATTCCTTTTTATGACTTCTGTGGGCATTGCATGACAGCAGTGCACTTACCAACATGCAGGCTATACACTCACATACATAATAAATAATAAGAAATTTAATATTAAAAATAGATTAACCAAGTTTATAACCCATATAAACTAATGACTGTAGGTCTCATGAATTAGTCCTATGGTTATGTCAGCAAATTGTCCCCTTATCTATCTTTACTCCTTCCTTACCATCCTTTATAAAAACAACTTTAATGTGCTTTTGTTTAATTTTGTGCATTTCATATAATAGATCTCAACCGTATTCAGACCTCCCCCTTTACATGACCCCCATTTATGACCCCCATTCCTACACCACTGTATTTCATACATTCTGTCATATATACGGAAGCTTATCAGGTCAAGCTTTTGTACCCAAATGTCCCTCAGTGCAACTTCAAACACTGGAGTTTAGTCATCCTATTTAGAGTCATTACCTTAAAGAAGATCTACTTTTCCTTACCACTCAATAATCATTGGGCAGTATTTTGTTGGCTAAGAATGGGGCCTGCTTATTTCTTTTGTTCCATGGTGAGTTTTTGTCTGATTGAGTCAGCATGGGTCTTATGCATGCTGTCACAATTTTTACAAGTTCATATGAGCAAGATCTCAGAGGCCTGAAAGCATCTCTGTCCTTATGCCAGTATATCAATTGTGTTTCATGGGTGGCACAGTAAACGTAGCCAAAAAGACGTGGCAGGAGAGATCATAGATACTAGAGAAAACCCTATATCTCTCATATCTCTAGAAAAATGAAATTTCTTACCATATGTTAAATAAATCCTTATACTTTCAGACAAATGTACCACATACCACTAATCAAAGAAGCTTCTTTTGGCAACAGATAGAAGGCTATTACAGAGTTCCACAACTGGTCATACACAAATAATATGTGTCAGAGGTGCCCAGCCTTAAGTGACACAATTGCAGTTGAACTTCTATATGTATGGCTCATAGAACCTAGAGCAACAGAGGATAGAGAGAATACTAATACATACCTACTAGGTTTGAAATTGAATCCACCTGAGTCATTGAATCTAATCTTAAGACTCAGTTATTTTCCTTACCATAATTATAGTATGTCACATATTTTGGACAGTGTCTGCATCTAAAATCCAAGGTGTATATCATTAGTTTCTTCACATTTTCAAATCAAAATATTATTTTATGAGGGAATAATTATCAGTTGTTTCTATGAAAAACAAAATTACATATATTTTAAAATACCAGGATGGGAGGGATAAAGGAAATAAGGACAAAATGGACAGAGGGAGAAAGAAAAGGAGAAAAGAAGGAGAAAAGTTAGAGTTAATTCAGCATTATGAAAAACCACAGTATTTGGCTTTTTAGCTTGCATCTCTAAGTATACTTCAAGTGAAACATGAAAATTTCCAATTTGTGACACTAATATAAAAATTTCTCTCTTGATATAAACTCTTTTTGGCATTCGGCAACTGGAACCAAAAAAAAAAAAAATCACAGTGCTCTCTAGCAGTTCAATGAATATACTTGTTTATTATGCTACATAAGATACCATTAGGTCAGAAACAAAATACTTACCATTAAAAATTTATATTTATGATTTACATTAAATTCTACAGCACTGTAGGATTATGTATTCTTACACAAAATGTAAACATACTAAAATGCTGGTTTGGATGACAGGGAAGAAAAAGGTAGCACAGCAGGAATAAAGACTATAATGGTGTAAATTACAGCCAAAAGCAATTCTAGAAAAGAAGAGAACAAATTTCATATTTTTCATCAAAACAGAATCTAAATTGAGGGGTAATTGCAAGATGATTAAAGTTATTGTCTTGTATAATATACCAATTGGCTCTGATGACAGAACCCTCAATAGAAATCTACCACTATTTGCAATAATATCACCCTTGTTAGAGTATGGGTGTGATCTCATAGCGGATCGACCTTATAAATTAGTTATTATATATGATATATATAGATAATATATATATATATTTCTGTGTTTTTTTTTTTTTTTTTTTTTTTTTTTTTTTTTTTTTTTTTTTTTTTTTTGTATGAGTGTATTACCTGCCGTAGTGTAAGGGCACTCGTGTCATGCATTGCCGTGGAGGTCAGAATAAGCAGTCTGATCTCCATAGAACGGGAGTTAGAGATGTTGTTAGCCACAATCTAGGTGTGTGAATTGACTGCCATGCCTCTGCAAGACAGCTAGTGCTCTTAACTCTCCAGCCCCACAAGCTGTATATAGCAACAGAACAACATTCTTGTTTCATTATGAGTTTCAATCATATTTCATAAATATTACCTCATATATCATAAAAAAAAAAAAAAAAAAAAAAAAAAAAAAAATATTTAAAGAAAAGAAACACAATAGCGAGCAAGTAAAATAAGCTTATTAAATATCATGGAAGTTGACAAGCTGCTAATTCAAATTCATGTAAAATTAGAATAGCATGCCAAAAACAATATTGGAGAATTAAATGAAACGCTCCTTCCTGTTTATTTTACATTCTTAGCTTTTCTATTACTTAAAATTACTTAGTATAAATTAGGAAAGGAAAAGTAAAAATGAAAATTTAAATATTCGAGTAATGGTCACTCAGTACCAAGAATAATTTACTTCATGGACAAAAGAAAGACCAATTATGATTTTAACTAACAAAATTAGATGAAGTATGTGTGCATTCTAGGAAATAATAATAGCATAAATTCAGCTTCAAAGTGCCATTCCCTCACAAATGGGACTAAATAAAATGGCCTAACAGGACAAAATTGTCTTTGATATGAGTACTAATAATGGAATTCATCAGCACCAGCTAACCTCATATGACCTGGAAATTACTGGCAAGGCAGTGGCAGCCATATGTTCTGTATATCCCCAAATCTAATTGGCTATTAGCTGCTCTCCTTGGAGGGAATAACCCACGGCTGCTGCACAAGCTTACATCTCCTAATGGTTAGGAGATGTTATAAGCCACCAAACGACCCTGTCTGCTTAACAGAAGAAAATGTAATTCATGGATTAACATACCATCCAAATATCTGTGTCTATACCAAAGTAACCTACCATAACATTGTTACTGTTTAAATCACTCTATATCTAATTGCGTTGCTTCATTAGTAGGATCGAAAGGTTATTATTAACTGTTTAAGTTACCTATATACCTAATGGCATGTGCTTCATTAGAGGATCGAAAGGTTTGCCTGAACAAGCTGGCGGCCCATGAAAGAAAACAGCCAAATCGACCTAGAGACCAAGATAACAGCTCAAGCAAGAGTTAGAGTGTTTTGCTTCTCATCCACCTGTGCCCTTTTCTAAGCCTAGGGAACAATCTGCGGAAGAGGGGAGCATGGGTAGGAATTAAGGGCTGGATGGGGTGAATGTGTGAGAAACTACAACAATATAGACTGGAACTCATTTGATCAATTTGATTGAACATAACAAGCCCCCCGCCCCCTGCTGGATGTGGGACCCATGAGCTGTGTGGGTTTGGGCACAACTGCTCGCAAATTGGTTTTATGAAGGATGGCTTGTACTCACAGTATCACGTATTTTAAAAAAAATGAAACAAAACAAAAAACAGAGAAAGATGCAGAAAAGTTATGGCGAAGATGCAATGGCATGGGTAGGGTGGGGGTGGGGGAGGGAGGGGAATATGCCTGAACTGAATTGGAAAATGATGTTTGAAATACAAAACTCAATAAAAAAAATTGTCTTTGATATGAGTACTAATAATGGATTCTGGGGGATATTAAGAGATGTAAAATACATAAATGATTAAAATAATACACTCTAATTAAATACCCAGAACCTTAATTTAGTTTGTAGAATAAAAAGTGGTAGAAAGAATGAAAACAATGCATCAGTCCAACTGGAAAGATATCTATCTTAGAGCAAGAAACTTAGAATATACAAAAGTATCATGTAAGGTCAGAAATAAGGCAGAAAACTGATCATTGTTGTTTTTTTTTAATCTACAGCAGTCAATTTTTTGACATTTGAGTACTTGAGATAATGAACAGTGGGGGGTGGTGTTTATTCTAAAACTGGTAGGTACTCATGAAATTCAAATTCTGGATAATTATGTGGCTGAAAAAAAGCAAAATCACAGAAATATAACTAACTGCAAAAGTGTTCACAATTAAATGAATAAAATCTTCCCGAAAGGACAATCCTGAATTCAACTGAAATGCTTCATTATTCCATGAAAGTATTCAAATATCAAAGAAGCACAAAGATACTCCTCTCCATTTAATGTTTGAGATGGAAGGGCATTATAGGTACTTAGAAAAAGGTCACTGAAGCAATAACATGTTTCTGGCTATAAGGAAAATTATAATCATGTTAATGTATTTAAAAATATGTTCGGGCTGGAGAGATAGCCTGACGGTTAAGTCAGCACAGACGTCTTGCAGAGGCCCGGGTTCGATCCCAGCACCCACATGGCGGATAAGAACCGTCTGTAACTCCAATTCCAGGAGAACTCCAGTTCCAGGGGAATCCGACACCCTCTTCTGACCTCCGCGGCATTGCACGACACGGGTGCACAGACCTGCATGCAGACAGTACATTCATACACATACAAAAATAAATAATAAAAAAAATAAAAATAAAAATAAAAATAAAAATAAAAATATGTTTCATTATTTATCAAGGTTTTCATTTTGTTTGCTTTCATTTTTTTTTTCTCATGTTGCAATATTCCTAGAAGAGCATCTTTCAGAGTGGCACAGAGGTTCATTAATATATCCAAGAATCTTAAACATTTTCATCCTTTCACATTATCCAGTGGAGACTCCTGTCCATAGGTTTGTTTGTTTATGGTCATGTGGTTATTTTATAAGTACTTATCAGTCACATCCAAATCCATATGTTTATTGCTGTTATTCTTTCTATGTTGTTTTCTTTTATGCATGAGGGAAATATCTGAACATCCCAGCAAAATCTCACTCACATTTCTTTAGCTGGAATGAGACCACAGAACTATACTTCAACTTTAGAAAGCTAGGTAATATGAATACATGAGATTGTCATTCTAAAGATGGATTTTCTCAGGAACTAAGAAAAATTGAATTAACTAATATATATTCAACCAAAAAATATATGCTATACTTATCTACCATGGAGGAAAACAGTTGAATGATGTTAGACTTTTAAATTTTATGGGTATAAATGTTTTATCTGCATGTATGTAAGGGCACCTGAGGAGGAAAGAAGACCACGTCAGATCCCCTGGAGCTGGAGTTACAGATGGTTGTTAGCTTATATATGGGTCTTGGGATCCTAACCTGAGTCTTGATCTTTCAGAGATCTACCTGACTCTTCTTGACTCTTCTTCCCACATGCTGGGTTTAAAGGCATGCAGCACTACACACAACTAATAAAAATAATTTTTATTAGGAAGTAAGGTTATTTGAATTTCTTAATTTCTCACTTTTTCTTGAGAAAGGCTCTCATGTATCCAAGGCAGGATTTGAACTAACTTTGTAGCTAAAGATGGCCATAACTTATGATCTTCTTGCTTCTACCTCCAAGTGCAGGGATTATAGGCATATGTCACTATGCCTAGTTTATTTGTTGCTGAAGATTGAACCCAAGTGTTCATGCATGCTAGCAAGCAGTGTATTAACTGAGTGACAATCCCAACACCCCAAAGTTATTTATTTGGTAGAAATATTGGAAAAAGCAGAAAGAAAAAACTCACAATTAAACAAATAAAAAATGCTCATAAATGTATGAAAAGACCAAAGATGAAAGAAATGTAAACCAATTCTCTTCAAATACCTCAAAATAAATACAAGACCTAATTCTTGCAATAGGGGGTGATTTTTTTTAAAAAGATAAATGTGTTGAAACACTGAGGCGTTCCTCTAATGCCAGCATTTAGATGGATCAGGTGTTTAAGTACAAACTAGGATCTATATCAAGTCTGAGGCCTGCCTGAACAATGTAAGACCCTGTCTCAAAAAAAATTTTAATTAAGATGAAAAATTATGTCTAATCTGGTGAAGACTAAGAATATGAATACTAATTTTTGTTCTTTTCACATTACAAAATAGTCTAAAGGTCAGATAGAAATCTGTCAATAAATCTATAAGTATATATATATATATATATATATATATATATATATATTCTCCCATTGTGGATAGGTTATTAGAAAATTATTACCAAAGGGGAAATATGTATAAAATAGTAATCCTTGGATTAGTTAGAAATATAAAAACACACTGAGACTAGTGCTTACCTATAATTACTTAAATGCATTGATATTTCCATATGAGAGAATTTAGAGAATGTTTGAAAGCTATTTACAAATGATGCTGTTTTAAAATAGTATTCATTGACTAGAAAGACTGCAAAAATATAATGATGCCTGATAAAAACAGATTGTTAAACAGCACACAAAATGTGCTTCGGAAGATATTACTTATTAAACCTCATCAAAAATTTTTGTTTCATATGAATTTTTGTAAGCATTTGCTTTGGTAAACTACAAAAATATTTGTTTTTAAGCAGTGGGTGGAGTGAGACTGATTCTTTTGTATTACAGTAGTGAGATAAGAGCAGTGATTACAAGAAGCTTATTTTTTACAACTTAATATGTTATGAGCACTGTCAGTGAACATTTTGCAGGAGTTCAATTACCTGTGGCCCTAAGAGAATTATGAGATATTTGAAACACAGTAAAGCATACCTTGATATTTGACTAAAACTGGGAAAACAAAAGAGTACAATGCCAGGTCCATTGGCTTTGTGAAGATCACAGAGGGGCATGGTTGCGCATGTCTTTAATCCCAGCACTCTGGACACAGAAGCAGGAGAATTTCTGTGAGTTTAAGGTCAACCTGGTCTACATAGTGAGCTCCAGTTCCAGGACACCTGGGGCTATAGGGAGACGACTCAAAAAAGATAAGAAAAACAACAACAACAAAAAGAAGACCATGAATTCAAGGCTTTCCTGTGCTATGGAGTGAGTTCAATTTAATAACATCTTGTCTCACCATATAGTAGGCAGGTAAATAAATAAATATGGCTTGGCACATGGGTCAGTGGTAGAGCCTGTGTGTAATATGCTCAGGGCTTAGAATTAAATCTGCAATACTGCAGAAAGGAAGGAAAAATAAAACAAAAGAAGGGAGGGGAGGGGAGAGGAGGGGAGAAGGTAGGGGAGGGGAGGGGAGAGGGAGAGAGGTAGAGGAAGGGAGAGGATAGTCTAGGGGCGTGGAGTAGCGTTGCTGCGATAACCAGATCACCTATGTTAGGCTCTTTTCGCGCGGGTAGGACACACCGCTTTTCGTCTCCCTTGCTTATCTTCTCTGTCTTAGCATGCCTCTCTTCTCTGACCTAGCATCCTTCTCTTCTCCCTCCCCTCCCCTTCCCCTTTTTCCCCTATTCCTCCCGTCCCAACTTCCTTTCTCGTTCCCTTCCTGATCCTAGTTGTAGAGATACTTGCCGTGATTTCAGATAGGACTCCTCTCAGCAATGGCGAGGTTGAGACCCTGAAAGCCGGACCTTGCGCACGGCATGGCAAATCCCCCCTGTGTGATGGCGTGAGCCTCGCACTGCCCCTTCGCACACCACCCACACCCCCCCAACCCCAGCAACTCATGACTGTCCGCGTCCTCTACTACTTCTACCCACCCCTTTTTTTTTTTCCTTGCCCCGGCCGGCCCATAGCCGTTTTCCTTCTCCGTCAGATGCAGACCCCCTTCAGTCCAGCGACTCCAGGCTAGCTTACGCACGTATACAATTAATTTATCAAATCCAGAGCCTGAGTCATTGGAAATGCATGTTAGATGAGTTGTCCTCAGATTTAATTTGTTAGCAAATATAGAGAACTGAGAATGGTTGGTAGAAGGTCACGAACACGTGCTCAGAACAGCAGCAGTATGCATTGTTTTTACTTCAAAGAAACTGTGTGTTTTCTCTTTGCTCTTTTATTTTATCTTGTTTTAAAAATATGGTTGATGTTTTAAAATCAGAATACTTTTCTCAGAGAAATTCAGACCAATTTATTTTTTTCTTTGGCTTGCTTTTGGAAAAAAATTATATCTGGCAACATTTAATTCTGTACTGCATTACCTCCACATCAGATCCAAGTTAAGGCAGTTCCATTATGAAGCTGTATGCTGTAGACAGGAGTTCAGTCCTCATTCCTTTGTCTGGTTGGCTACATTATATGTGTTAGAATTTAAGGTCTTTGCTCTTCAGCATACAAGACCTTTAAAATACCTTGAAAAGCAAATCTCTTGTTTTGTTTTTTTTTTTTTTTTTTTTTTGGTCTTTTCCAGACAGGGTCTCCCTGTAGTCCCAGCTGTCCTGGAACTTACTCTGTAGACCAGGTTGGCCTTGAACTCACAAAGATCCGCCTGCCTCTGCCTCCCAAGTGCTAGGATTAAAGGCGTGAGCCACCACACCCGACAATCTACTCTTTTATGACCCAGACATAAGATTTGTAGAATGAAGATAGAACCTATTCCATTTGAACCTAGAAATTTGTCTTGCCATTTTTCATCATCCCGATAAGGAAAATCCATTTTCCTACAATAACTGAGGGATTCATATTTTGTTAATAGTTTGTTAGGAGAGCTGAGGTGGTGGCTACATCACATCCTCCCCCCAATTTGCGAACAAATAAACATGAGAATTTTCTCCTGCTCTCGCTAAGCATTCCTGGACTAGTAGCACTTTCATCAAGCCTCCCCGTACTGGTGTTGGTTTCCCAAGTCAATCATATCCTACACAAAAATTTTCTCCTTTATTCTGCAGACTAAGTTATTTCATTGTTTTGTTTTTAATTTCACAATTTTGCTTTAACTGCTTCCCCAAAAATAGTTTAAAAAATACACCTTAGTATCAATACTTTAATAGTCTGTGCAGTGGTTACAAATGATAAATTGTGCTCAGTTCCAGTTTTCCTCTTCTTATAATTGTATTATAATCCTGCTCAAAATATGATCATTTTATACCACTGGATCAGTGGTTGACTGGAAACAAAAAGCTTCATGTTTTAGTCTCGTCTGCCACTTGCAAATGGATTATGGTGGATAAGTTGCATACATAGAAGTCTCTCATTAGTTTTCATTTGTAAATAAGATTAGGAATGAGTATTTCACACATAACAGGGTTATTAGATAGCAAAGAAGAGTTTATAATGTGAAGTTTTTTTGAAAAAAATATATGTACTTAATATATGTATTTTAAAATCTTTAACTTGTTTCCCTGCAGGGACTCTTTAACACTTTGTCTATTCCAAGAATAGTGATACCTTTTTTATAAGCATTTTTGTATTTAATTCCCATAAACTTTGGAAGTAGAAGGGGTATACATTTTCTAGAACAAGGAAACAAATACTCATGGAAGCTAAATAACCTGTTAAAGGTCATCTGTCCAAATCAAAACCCTACATTCTTTTGATGACTCCCACACTGCTTCTACAGCTCAGTTATACCTTTAAATGCCACAGTACACCACTGAATATCAATTTGAAATTTTCTGTGCATAGAAACAGAGAAAATTACAAAATATAACTGTTAGAGCTGATGGATATGGTGAGAGCTGAAGATAAGAATTTGAAGCCTTGATCTGAGATCTCCTGAGACCAGCTGAAGCACAGGAAGATAAGTAGGAACTGGATGCTTCAGCAAGGCTGATTGTTGATTGACTTAATCTAGTTAATCCAGTTGTCTTTGGCTTAATTGGCTTTTGTGGCTGTGGGGGCGGAGTTATCCTCCCAGCTGGTTTAAAAGGTAGGGTTCTGCAAGTCTTGAGATCTGAGATCTGAGACCAGCTGAAACAAGCAAAAGTAGGTAAGTAGGAGCTGGGTGCTTTAGCAAGGCTGATTGTTGATTGACTTAATCTAGATAATCTATTAATCCATTTGTTTTTGGCTTAATTGGCTTTTGTGGCTGTGGGGGTGGAGTTATCCTCCCAGGTGGTATAAAAGATTGGGTTGTGTGAGTCTTGAGATCTGAGATCTCCTGAGACCAACTGAAACACAGGTACTGGGGCATGGGCTAAAGAACACTCTCCCCCAACTGGGATTACGAAGGCATCTGAAGGAGGCAAGCAAAGCAAGCCTTCAACACAGTGAAGAGGCATTTAGGACTCACATTGGAATAAAGGCAAGGAGAAGTCCATATGCCAGGAACACGAAGAATAGACAACACAGAAAAGGGATAGGATAATTCCCCACCAAGCTTTACCAACCCTATGGAAGATTCCTACAGTGGGATCCCCCTGGGGATGGCCCAGGACACAGATATCAGAAACACAATTGGGAACATATTTAGAGAACTACAAGATTATAAACAACAAATCAAAGAACTAAGAAAAGAGAATGAAGAACTCAAGAAGGGCTTAGAGAGAGAGAATGACAAACTCTGGAAGGAAGTAGAAATACTGAAAAGATCCCATGCTGAAAAAGATAAGGAAACCAACTAGTGAAACAAAGAGCTACAGGAAGAGATTGAGAAGCTCCAAAACGAAGTAGAAATACTAAAGAAATCAGAAGATGAAATGAAAAAGGAAATCAAACACTCATCCAATCAAGAGAAAAGGAATGGAAAAAGCCTCAGAAGCAGAATGGAGGAAGCAGAACAAAGAATATCAGACCTGGAAGATAACACAGAACAACTAAAAACCTCAAGTAAAGATTATGAAAAATTTAAAAATACACAAAAGTGGAACAACCAGGAACTGTGGGACACTATGAAAAGATCAAACCTCCACATCATAGGAATAGAGGAAGGAGAAGAATCCCAAGAGAATGGTATTGATCAGATCTTCAACAGAATAAAAAATCAATGGCTTCTCTTTACACCAAGAACAAGCAACGTGAAAAAGATATCAAAGAGACCTTCCCCATCACAATAACCTCAAAACATATAAAATACCTAGGAACAACTCTAACCAAAGACACAAAGGTCTCTACAACAAAATTTTAAAAACTTTAAAGAAAAGAAATAAGAACACATTGAAGATGGAAAAACTCTCATGCTCATGGATTGGAAAAGTTTAGCATGTAAAAATGTTTCATTTCTACCTAAAACTCTTGTTATAGATTTAATGCACATCCCAGTCAAAATCCACAATCCTCAAGAGTTTCTTCACAGCTTGGAAAAAATAGTCCTTGAAATTCATTTGAAAAACAAAAGACCCCATAGCCAACAACCCTGAAGCAAAGAAAGAGGTATAGCTAGGGGGATCTTTGTACCCAGACTTCACACTATACTACAGGGTCTATAGTCATAAAAAAGCTGGTACTGGCACAAAAACAGACCTGTTGACCATGGAAAAAACCGAAGCTTCCAAATCTGAGCACATACAATTTTTCAGCCATCTCTAATATTTGACATAGGGGGGCAAGAAGACACATGGGAAAAGACACCACCTTCAGCAGATGGTTGTTGGCCGAAACTGGGAATACCCACTTGGTAATGAATAAAATTAAACACCTAACTCTCGCCCTGTACAAAAGTCAACTTCACAAGGATCCAAAGACCTCAACATGAAACCCCAAACTCTGAGGCGTATTAAGACAGAAAAAGTTGCAGGCAGACTACAAGAAATAGGCTAGGAAAAGTCTTCCTAAATCAGACAACAGCGTGCACAAGTATTAAGGTCAACAATTGATAATGGGACCTCATTAAAATCTAAAGCTTCTGTACATCAAAAAAAAAAAAAAAAAAAAAAAAAAAAAAAAAAAAAAAAAAAAAAAACAGAGTGGGAGGAAACTTCACTGCAGAAACATCTGACAAAGCATTGATTTCCAGAATATATAAACTTAAAAAAAAAAAAAGAAATCAAATGAACCACTCATAAGATGGAGCAAAGAGCTGAGCAGAGACCTTCACAAGTGAGGATTAGTGGTGGCTGAGAAACACCTTTAAGAAGTGTTCAACATCACTAAATCTATTAAGGAAATGCAACTTAAAATCCACTTTAAGATAGTCATCTTGCTCCAATAAGACTAGCTAGGTCAAGAAAAGCAGATGATACCAACTGCTGGAGAGGTATGGGGAAAGGAGAACAGTCATCAATGCACTGTTGCTGGTGGGAAATGTAAACTCGTGCAGCCAGGTCCAATTATGAAAAGCAGTGTGGAGAAACCCTATGGAAAAGACTTTGGAATGAACTTGCCTTACCACTCCATAGCCATACCGTTCCTAGGCATGTACCCTCAACATCCACCCCACCACAGAGATACAATGACGGCCGTGTTTACTTGCAGTCTCTGTGTTCACATATAGCAAGAGCTGCACAACCCAAATCCTCCTCACTGATGAGTGGATAGAGAAATGAGTTGTGGTACATTCTACACAATGGAGTTCCTGATGCAGCATAAAGAAAGACGACATCACAAACTTTTCAGGAGAATGGCTGGAGCTAGAGGACATGGTGCTGAGTGAAGTAAATACGTCCAGAAGAAAAACGACGAATTGGTGTCCCTCATCTGTGGATGCCTAGTGCCAATACCGTAGTTGTAAGTAATTCTTGTGCAAGGCCTCTGTAGTTCTTTTGTCCAATAGCAGCCCGGGAGTGATGCTTTCTATTGGAGAGACAACCATACAGATACTAAACACAACAACAACAGACCAACAACAAGAAAGGACTGGCATAAAAACTGTCTGACACAGTGAACTTCTGCTCAAAACAGTCCAACTTCCACATGGTGAGAATATTTAAAAAGACTGAGAAAAGAGATGAAAAAGCATTATTTGGTCAGGGAATGCATGGAGCTCTGGTGGGGTGGGGGGATGGGGTGTGACACGGGTCCAGATTTTGAATTAAGGTATATATATTATATTATATTATATTATAG
>VZQC01015682.1:605755-633864 GCA_009823505.1 Rhizomys pruinosus
AAATCAATGGCCTTTCTTTTACACCAAGAACAAGCAACTGGAAAAGAATTCAAAGAGACCTTCCCACTCACATAGCCTCAAAAACAATAAAATACCTAGGAAAAAACTAACCAAAAAAAAAAAAAAAAAAAACAAAATATTTAAAACTTTAAAAAACAATTAATAATAAAAAATTAAAAGAAAAAAAAAAACCTCTCATGCTCATGGATTGGGAAAATTAATTGTAAAAATGTTCAATTCTACCGAAACTCTTGTATAGATTTAACACAATCCCAGTCAAAATCCTCAAGAGTTTCTTCACAGGCTTGGAAAAAAAGTCCTTAAAATTCATTTGGCAAAAACAAAAGACCCCGAATAGCAAAACAACCCTGAGCAAAAAGGTATACAGTAGGGGATCTCTGTACCAGGATTCAACTATACTACAGGGCTATAGTCATAAAACAGCCTGGTACTGGCACAAAACAGACCTGTTGACCAATGGAACAAAACCGAAGTTTCAAATCTGAGCACATACAATTTTCAGCCATCTCATATTTGAACAAGGGGGGCAAGAAGACACATGGAGGGAAAAGACACATCTTCAGCAATGGTGTGGCGAACTGGATCACCACTTGTACATGAATAAATTAAACCCCTACTCTCGCCCTGTCAAACAGTTCCAACTCCAGATGGATCAAGACCTCACATGAAACCCCAAACTCTGAGGCGCGTCATAGAAGAAGAAAGTTGGCAGCAGACTACAAGACACATTAGGCATAGGAAAAGTCTTCCTAAATCAGGACAGCAGCTGCACAAGATTAAGGTCACAATTGCAAATGGACCTCATTAACTCAAAAAGCTTCTATTACATCAAAGAACAAATCAAGGAAGTAAGAGAAATCCCACAGAGTGGGAGGAAACCTTCACTGCAGAAACATCTGACAAAGCATTGTTTCCAAATATATAAACTAGTCAAAAAACAAGAAAGAAAAACAGATGACCCACTCATATAGATGGAGCAAAGACTGAGCAGAGACTTCACAAGTGAGGAATTAGTGTGGCTGAAACACACTTAAGAAGTGTTCAACATCACTAATCATTAAGGAAATGCAACTTCAAACCACTTTAAGATGTCATCTTACTCCAATAAGACTACTAGGATCAAAAGAACAACACGAATGTACCAATGCTGGAGAGGTTATGGGGAAAGGAGAACATCATTCACTGCTGGTGGGAATGTAAACTCGAGCAGCCAATTATGAAAGCAGTGTGGAGAACACTATGGAAGACTTGGAATGAAATTCCACCTGACCCAGCCATACACTTCTAGGCATGTACCCTCAAGACTCACCCCACTGCAGAGATACATGCACGGCCTGTTTACTTCAGTCTGTTCACATAAGCAAGAGCTGCAACAACCCAAATGCTTCCGCAGTCAACAAGAGAAGTCCTGCCTTATATTGTATGGTCCTTAGGTGAGAGCTAGGAGCGGATAGAGATCTGGTTTTAACAGGGTGGCCTTTTGACATCATACCACTACCAATTGAGGATCAGGGTCTCTGTGCCTGTCTGCCTTCCAGACACGTGAGAAGGAAAGTAGCTCGGACTATACATGAAGGGCCTCTGGTCGTGCTGTGGCGAACGACACATGGCTAGCATTGTAGCTGAATTGATATTCTATTCTAATCTGACTGATATGTATGTGAATAAGTGTGGAGTTTAGATTATCGCTCATGTGTTTAGTGACGAACTCCATAGACATAGAATAGATACATAACGTACTCGCTGTCAGCCAGAGAATATTGATAGCAGCTTTCTCTGTCTCTCTGCTCATTCTCGTTTGTGGATGCTCATTGTTGGAAGATAGTCTCTCACAGACACTTCTAACCCTGAGCTTTTCACTGAGCTGTATGCTCGTGTGTGCAGGCGAGGCCTCTCGGTATGGTGATCCTGTTCCTCAGAGCAATTTTCTTGGGAGTGCAGACATGCTGCGTGATAGCGCCATGCTTTGTTAGAAGATAGACACGCTATTATCCAACATGCGATTCCAAACTGAGATACTTCACACAACAACCACATCCAATGACAACAGCCAAAGTAGACGGCACTGCCATCAACACTAGATCTAGAAGCTTGAAAACTCACGCTGCACATACTCCCTCGCGCATCCTTGTTTAAACTTCACATGAAGGAGATATATTGCGATCCCAGAGACTGAAGAGAAAGAAGGATGAACAGTAGGATTATTTGGAGCGGCAGAATGGTGATTGAGCTTGGTGGGTGCGCAGGTCGGGGGGTGTTGAAAGTGAGGGCGCGCCACGGGTCCTGTGAGAGACTGCTACTTTTGCAGAGTCCGATAATACTCCTCGGATTCGTATAATATTCCAAATAAGCACCCCATTAATATAGTAATAATAATATAATTATATATATATATATATACTAAATTTAAAAAATAAAAAAAAAATTGAAGCCTTTAAATGACCACAACCACACCAGGTCTATCTTGGGTTGTTTTGATTTTTGTTTTCAAATGATCATCAGACTCAAAGTACACCTTCTTCTGTTCCCCTTGTCTTTGGAGAGGTCATTTGCAATGTTATTTGAGAAGTGACATTGGAATAGTGTAAATGGGTAGCTTCTAAAATTGTGGGTTTTGACCCTAGGTGGGTCATATAATTAAATGCAGGGGTTGCAAAAAAATGTTTGGTAAAAGAATAGATATTGTAAAATTCAAAATATAAAAAAATCATTCAAAAACCAAACAGAGTGAAACTGAGGTATTTCTGGCAGAACTTGCCTATGTTCCATTACAGGATTTCTCTATAGGACTGAGAAAACGGGAGGATGGGGCAGCTGAGAGGGGAAAGTGGAAGAGAAAATACTGAGTATAAAAGTTTGATCAGGAAGGAGGAGAGGGAGATGGAGAAAAGGAGAAATAAAGGGAATCAACTATGAATTATGAAAAAAAATCCATAAAGAAAGTTGATAATCATTAAGTTAACCAAAAAATAAAATCATTTTAAATGGAAATACCATGCATGGGTATATAATGATGCTTCAAGAAGCGATAGGTTATTAAATGAAATTTCAAGGGCCAAGGGTAGACTACCTTATTGAGTGGTTGGTCATGAAGGCCTATGAGGTTTACAAAATACTACAGGATTCTGCCATGTTACTTGGTTCCCCAGGAGAACTAGATATCAAGACACTAATTTTGAAGACAATACATACACACATTTATTGCTGGACAAAGAAATAAGGCTACAACTGAAGCTTGGTTCCTGCTGGCTGGCCTCCATAGGGCTAGAAGGTGTTATGAAGGGTAATGGGAGGAAATTTTCATCAATGTTCTTATTCACCTGTGGACTCTGTGTACAATAATGCCAACCAGCTTGGCAAGAATTACCCACTGGTATAACAGGGCCAAGTTTGCTAGAGTGTATCAACTATTTTCCTTGTTGTTTTTTATGCCTTCTCTATAGGAACAAGAATTCACATCTGATAGTTATAAACCTGGTCAAAAACTGGTGGCTGAGGAAAACATAGGCTTCAGCAAGGAAGCTATAGTTAGTTTTGTACTAAATGGGCATGGCATGCTTTTCAAATTGCCTTCTTAATAATTATTTTTATGCCCATAGTTTAGTGCTACTATCAGGATTGGATAGAGAAGCTTCTTTTTGTAGGGATAAATGATAGTTGCTGAGACTTATAATAGGCCAAATGATGCTATACATGAGACATACATTATCTACCTACCTATGTATCTACATCTCTATATATCTATATATGTACATATCTATATATCTATATATCATCTATCTATCTATATCTATCTATACATCTACATCCAAGGCTCAGAGTACATCACAGATGAGTGAGTGGAAATAATTTAAGAGCCAGAGGAAATAATGGAGTGAGTTGGGATATTGTCTTCTGAACATGGCAATGCACTTCCAAGTGTGAGCTCAGCAGTTTTGATTATCAGCACAGAAACTGAACAAGACTGGTCCTATCAACTTCCTGCTATTGGGAAGATTGGTCACAAGACCTTTCGTTTTCTGAAGACTTTTAGAAAGATAATAGTAGTAGCTAGTGGGGAGGGACAAAAGAACCTGGGCTCAACTGAAATGCTAACCTGTGCTTCCTAGACCAGCACACTGTGCCAAAACAAGGAAAGGATCTTCCTTGCTGGAGCCATTCCTCTCAGAATTTCTGGTTTGTTATAAAAGAAAAATAAAAAGAAATAAAATGGAAGAAAAAAAAAACAGAAGAGGAAAAATGTAAAGACAGGAAATGGAATTTACTTCACTACAGTGTTGTTTCTGAACATGAAATTTGTATTTTGCACTGTGAATGCTGTCACACCACAAAATATTAATAAATAACTGAAATCCATTAAGATAACATTGGACACTGTTGCATGCTCTGAATTGCAGTAATTTTAGTGTTTTCAGCTACTAGAGAAACATGATTTGCCTATGTATGGTGGCACAAGCCTGTAATCCCAGCATTCAAAAGCTGGAGCCAGAAGGAGTGCAAAGAATTTAAGGACGGCCTAGGATACATAGTGAGTTTAAGACAATCCTGTGCTACATTGTCTCAGAAATCCAAAATCAAAGCAAAAGAACCCCCAAAGCATAATGGTTTGATTACATAAATATAGTTTAAGTATTTCCCTACTTCCTGCCAATACTCTAAAGTATGTTTCAAATTAATACATTTCTAGTCTGTGTTGTGTTTGAATAATTTATTTTAATATTTTCTGCTTAAATTGCTGACTTAAGGTTCGCTTAACACCTGTGCCCCTTTTCTAAGCCTAGGGAACAATCTGCGGAAGAGGGGGCGCAGTAGAATGTAAGGGCTGCGATTGGGGTGAATGGTGAAACTACAGCAATATAGACTGGACACTCATTTGATCAACTTGATTGAACATACAAGCCCCCCCCTGCTGGATTGTGGGACCCATGAGCTGTGTGGGTTTGGGCACAACTGCTCGCAAATTGGTTTTACATGAAGGATGCTTGTGCTCACAGATTATCACCTATTGTTAAAAAAAATGAAAACAAAACAAAACAAAAAAACAGAGAAAGATGCAGAAAAGTTATGGCAGAATGCATGATCTGGGATGGGTAGGGGTGGGGTGGGGGGAAGGGAAGGGGATATATGCCTGAACTGAACTGGAAAATGATGTATGAAATACACAAAGCATCAATAAATAAATTGTTCAGGGAATTTTGGTTAGAAATTAGAACAGAATTTCCAACAAAGTCTAAAATGGTCCTAAGCATAATTCTTTCATTTTGTACTAACTGTTTCTGTGAAACAGCATTCTCAGCATTAAAGATTGTAAAATCAAAGTGTCAGTTAACTCTGGAAAACATCGAAGATGCTCCATTTACTGCAATATCAAATATCCATATAAGATTTAATTTTTTATGTAGAAGTAAATCAGCAATTTCATTTCAAAAGTATGAAAGTTTATTTCATTTACCATAAATCCATTATAAAAATATATGTGTAAAAAAAGAGTAGTTTTAATATCAGTAACTGATGTGTATAATTATCTTTATTTACCTATATATCCAGGGTCACATAAAATTTTCTACATAGTGTAAAAATTTTATAAGCCCCTGGCATGCTGACATAGCCAAAAGAAATTAGATAAATTTCTGTCGTACTTCTCCCAAAAATCACAGAAGCACAACTCCTCAGAAAAAACATGTACTTTTATTTATACTGACTACATGGATTGAGTTTTATATTCAAATAGGAGTGTTGTAATATCAGCCTAAAATTAAGATTCCATGATAATAAGATATGTGCCTATATCATTTTTCTACATAATACTCTTAAGGCTTTCAATTTTATTTTGATTTAAAGAACTAAGTTATAATCTGATTTTTGTAGTCCTCTATTCACATTCATCCATTTTTCTAAAGCATTCATTCGGATCCAAGCTGGAGCTCTCTACTGTTAAAAATAGTGTAGATAGGTTGATAGCTTGGATAAGCCTGTTGCCACTGCATGTTTGTGAAAGTTGCCTCTCATTCCAAATGAATCTGGGAATACTCCCAAATATCAGCTACTTTTATATTTATGTTCCTCACAGGGAGACTGTGAATCTGGAAAGAATAAAATAGCACCAGGTGGTTTCATCTGGTTTTTGAATTTCTTTTTTTTTTAACATTTTTTTATTGATGCTTTGTGCATTTCATACAGCATTTTCCAATTCAGTTCAGGCATATTTCCCTTTCCCTTCCCCCCCACCCCCACCCCAACCCAGATCATGCATTCTGCCATAATGTCCTAAACATATTTCTCTAGTTTTTTTTTTCATTTTTAGCTATAAGTGATAATCCATGAGTACAAGCATCCTTCATGCAAAACCTATCTGCAGGCTGTTGTGCCCAAACACCTACAGCCCCACCATCCAGTGGGGGGTGACAGGTTGTTTGTTCAATCAAGTTGATCAAATGAGTGTCCAGACTACATTGCTGTAGTTTCACCATTCACCCCAATCGCAGCCCTTACATTCTACCACGCCCCCTCTTCCGCAGATTGTTCCCTAGGCTTAGAAAAGGGGCACAGGTGGATGAGAAGCAAAACAGTCCACTCTCTCTGGAGCTGTTGTCTTGGACTCTGGTCAATTCGCCTTCAGTGCTGCACCTTTCCCTGGGCTTGAAGCTAGTATAAAGCCAGTGAAATGAACAAGCATGTTGAGCCACGGAGTCTTCAACTTGCCAAAAATATGTCTGTTAGTGTACATGTTAACCACATCAGAATGTGAGGAAGCTGTGGCTCCTAAAAAAAAACAAAGCAAACAAACAACAAAGAAAAGAACAAAGGGAGATTTAAAAAATTGTGGCCTGCAACTTCTAAGGTAAAGACTTTAAAAGACTGAGTTTGTTTTTATTTATTTTAAGATAATGGTAGTAAAAAGAAGTTTTGTCACAGGTATAATAGTCCTCTATAGCTTTGTAAATGTCAAGGGGAAAAAACATCAGGATGTCTATTTGCTGGAGAAAATGGATCAATCCTTTATGTACATTCAGTAACAAAGATTAGCATCATGCCAAATGAGAGCTCTACACTGAATCATTTTGCCTGACTCTATAGGCACAGTTGAAGAATAACTGCACCACAGCCTATTAGTAATTCCTTTTTGAAAATGTCGAGGATCTTTGAATTACTTTGTATTGTGACAATATAATACCCTGGAGCACAAAACAACAGATTAAATCATTTTGCTATTATTCTCTTTTCAGAGCATCATATTCTTACTAATACAAGGTGCAAATATAAAAGAGTACACGTGGTGTTTAATAAATATACAAACACAATTTAATTTCAGTGCATTTTCCTCTTCAAAGGAGTCATCCTGGGTAAACACTTGATAATTATCACTTCCAAAATATTCAGGACAGATAGGCCGGATAGCTTCTAATCGCATTATTCTCAATAAAGGTGAATCATTAAAGGCAGAATGAAACATTCATCTGAGTAATTTTCCAAAACTTTTCACAGTATTTATAAATCAGGAAAAGCTTTAGTATAACCATTTAGTGAACTGGGCTGCAGTAAATGTGGTTCTAGAAGTTATGTAGTTATTCTAGCAGTGTGGAGAACTTTGCTGGCAACTGCTTCCAAAATCAGCCATATGAGTCACACGAGGAAATCACTGTTACAGTATCTTGCTGTGAGATAGGTTCTTACAGCTGAGCATAAAAGCATCTCAGCCCATTTTCTTTGCACAGGTTTCCTAAGGTCACTCCTGAGCATACTGCTTCTATATTAGACTGATAAACTAAGAGGTTTAAAAGAATATAGTACCTCTTCATAACGTTTTGCTTCAAAAATGCTGATAAATGTGGAATTCTGAAAAATGTGCTCTGGGGATGTATAATATATTACATTAAATGCAATTAAAGCTGCTGTCTCAGGGACTTAAACCCCACCATAATTTTATATACAACTACTATGTAGGCCAATCCATTGTTACAGATGTGAATGAGCATTTTGCTTTATCTAGTGCTGTCATCCATGGAATAATCTAGGTGCATAAAAGCATTGTCAATTCCAATTTTAATAGTTAAGCAATTAAGTCCTTAGACTTAGCTCACACACTTCATGAAAGCATTCTTCTTCTTCTTCTTCTTCTTCTTCTTCTTCTTCTTCTTCTTCTTCTTCTTCTATTCCTGACTGGATGATTATTCACAAAAAACTCTCTCCTCTCACACTCTACAGGCACCACTCTTTAAATATCTTTTATAAAGTCCATAAATCATGACAGTGAATTCAATTTTGTTTGGATAATGTTGTGTCTACATAAGGATCTTAAGAGTAGGGTATAGGGATGGAGGATGTGAGTAAAGGGGAACAGAATTTGCTATCTCACAATACACCAATTTGGCCTAAGTATAATTTTGACACACAAGCAACTGAGAAGTAGAGGACATATGAAAAGTTCTTTCCCTACTCCTGATTGCCTAAATATAAAAATCAAATTTCTCCTTTTATAAAAGTGATTTCTTCTTGTGTAGAAATCTCTTTCTGTGAAGTAAGATATACTTCAGGACTCAACTATTGTCAATTGACTCATCACAAGATGGTCTTTATTTATCATGCATTTCTTCCCCTCTTTTTATAACTTGTCTCCCTTATGGCTAAGCCCAACATTCTATTGCATTTGTTTTAACTATGATGGTATATAAGGCACCATCATCTTGAATCTTCATCAGACACATTGTTTTCATTTGTGGGCACGTTTGTTAATTTTGCTTTTGTCACTGGGGCCTCATCCATTGAATGTAAGAAGATGGAAAATGAATTTTATTCCACTACAGGAAGAAGATTAGAAACATAAAATAATTTATTTAAGATCTGTTAGAGGTCTTTTTAAAAATTCACTGTAAACCCACAAATAACATTACTGGGCTTAGCCACTGGAAATGACAGAGATTTCTCCTTGTGAAATTGAAACAGAAAGATAAGCTAAAGGGGAAATAAAATGAAAAGAGTCAGAATTGGAAAGTATAAGCTTTCACTTTGCTTATCCCTGCCTGGAAGGCATGAACACATGCTTTATACTTATATTCTGAACTTGTGGATCGGTGAGCATCACTGAGGACAGGTAGGTAGAAAAATGATATGGAGACTTTAGTACACTAGAGAACAATTTGAGCACATATGTGAATATATGGCAGGATCACACAATGCCCCGCCATTTACAAAAGGTATCAAGCTTCTTCCTAATCCTCAGCTTACCTTGTCCTTGTAGTCCTTGAGTCCCAAGAAATATAGTTCAAATATTTGGAATGCATTCTATGTTTTACTTTCTGTTGCCGTGATAAGAAATTCTGGCCAAAAACAAATTAGAGAAAAACAAGGTTTATTTGGCCTACAATTCTAGATAAGGGGGCAGGAACTCAAACAGAAACTTTAAACAGAAACCATGTAGGAAGTATGTTCTCTGCTTTCTACTAAGGCTCATGGTTAGCTAGATATCTCATACAGCTTAGGATCATGTGCCAAGAGAATGGTACTGCTCCCAGCATGGTTGGTCCCTCCTATGTCAATGAACAATTAAGATAATCTTTCACGGACATGCCCATGGGCCAATCTGATCTGGTCAACTCCAATTGAAAATGGTTTCTCAAATGACTATAGAGCTTGTCAACTTGACACACCTAACTTCAATAAGAAAAATGACTTCGATGAACTATTGCCAGCTAAATTAGTTCTTTCAACTGTGTGTAGCTTCCATACAGCCTAATTGAAATTAAATGTACTATTTTTATTAACTTATCTTTATAACTGTCTTCATGCTTATATAGGTGTTATATTATCTCCAACTTATGAATGAAGAAAATTTGGTCCAGAGACTTTAAGTAACATGTCCTTGATCATATCCCAAAACAGTGAGAAAACAAGAGATTTCATAAACATTGATCTCATTTATATGGTCCTTACAATATAATTGTTTGATGAGCAATTTGGAAAGTTAGGACTCTTCCTATTTCTTACTTGTGAATGGGAAGATCTCCTTGTATTCCTTCTCCAATTTCTTGTTGTTTCTATAAAGAAAAGCTATTGATTTTTCTAGGTTGATTTTGTATTCTGTTTCTTACTTCAGTTGACAATTATTTGCCTTGTAGTCTGAACTCGTCACTGCATATGTACAAAAAAAATCAGTGGCCAAACATATTATACATTGTTGCTATAATCATGAAACTTAGAAGTGTTTAAGATATTCTATTATAAAAATGTCTTTGGTTGTTGATGAAGCTTAGTAGCAGATAACTTTTATATCATGTGTGATGCCCAGAGTTTGATTCTGTGCACTTCATTTCAAATGCAATATGCCTTAATCACATTAGACCCCCTTGCATGTCTGCACCTGTCCATACCCTGCCCACTGGACTTCATGCAGTCTTTCATATACGTTAAGGCCTATGGTGGCAAGTTTGTGTCTTCAGATGTCCCTGGGTGTAAGTTCATCCACAGGAGCTGGGTCAGCCTATCTAGCTTCACTCCTTTAAAGAATACCAACCAGTTAGGAGGACAAATTGGAAAAGGAGAGATCAAACTATCCCTTTTTGCAGATAACATGACAGTTTACCTAAGGGAAGCTAAAAAATCCATGAGAAAACTCCTAGAAATGATTAATAATTTCAGTAAAGTGGAGGAATACAAAAATCAACTTGGAAAAATCAGTAGCCTTTATTTGTAGAAACAACAAACAACTGGAGAAGGAATGCAAGGAGATCGTCCCATTTACAATAGCCTCAAAAATATCTCAGAACAAACCTGGCCAATGACATTATAGATCTCTACAATGAAAAATTTAAACCCTTGAAGAAGGAGATTGAAGAAGAGACCAGCAGATGGAAGAACCTCTCATACTCATGGATTGGAATAATTAAGTATAGTAAAAATGACCATCCTACCAAAATTAATATACATATTCAATACAATCCCAATTAAAATCCTCAATAATATATTCATAGACATAGGAAAAATAGCCTTAAATTCATATAGAAAAACAAAAGACCCTGGATAGCCAAAGCAACCCTGATCAAAAAGAGCAATGCAGGTGGAATTACTAAAGCAGATTTTAAATTATATCGTAGGGCTATAGTCATAAAAACGGCCTGGTACTGGCACAAAAGCAGATTCATGAATCAATGGAACAAAATTGAACATCCAAACCTGAGCACATGCAAGTTCAGGTACCTCAACAAGGTGGCCAAGAAAACTCAAATGGAGGAAAAGAGCATCTTTAGCAAATGTTGTTGGCAAAACTTTAGCAACTGGTGTTGGCACCACTTGTAGAAGAATGAAAATAAATCCCTGCCTTTCACCCTGTACAAAAATCAATTCCAAATGGATCAAGGACCTGAATGTGAAACCTGAAATTCTGAAAATGATAGAAGAAAACATTGGCACTAACCTACATTGGCATAGGAAAAGACTTTCTAAATCAGACAGCAGTTGCACAGGAAATAAGAACAACAATGAGGGGCTGAAGAGATGGCCTAGCGGTTAAGAGCTCCAACCGCTCTTGCAGAGGACCCAGGTTCGATCCCCATCACCCACATGGTGTCTGAGAACTGTCTGTAACTCCAATTCCAGGAGAACTTAAGTTCCAGGGGAATCCGACGCCCTCTTCTCATCTATGTGGCATTGCACGACACAGGTGCACAAAACTACATGCAGACAGTACATTCATATACATAAAAAAGAACAACAATGAACAAGTGGGACCACACTAAACTCAAAAGCTTCTGTACAGTGAAAGAAACAAAGAAGTGAAGAGAAAACCCACAGAGTGGGAGGAAACCTTCAACACTGATACATCTGTCAGAGGATTAACATCCAGAATATATAAATTACACGAAAAACAAAGGAGCAAAAAGACAATGATCCAATCAAAAGATGGAGTAAAGAGCTAAACAGAAACTTTACAATTGAAGAAGTAAAGATGGCTGAGGGACATCTTAAAAAGTGTTCAGCGTCATTAATAATTAAGGAAATGCAAATTAAAGCCACTTTAAGATTCCATCTTACCCCAGTAAGCCTGGCTATGATCAAGAAAACAAAGAATGCCAAATGCTGGGCAGGTTGTAGGGAAAGGGAACACTTAGTCACTGATGGTGATAATGAAAACTCTTGCAACCCCTATGGAAAACAGTGTGAAGAACTCTTAATAGACTCAAAATGAACTTACCACTTGAACCAATCATACCACTCCTGGGTATATACCTACACTACTCTTCCTATTGCAGAGATACTTGCACAACCATGTTTATTACAGCTCTCTTCACAAGAGTGAAGAGCTAGAAGCAACCCAAGAGTCCCTCAACCAATGAGTGGATAAAGAAAATGTGGTACATCTACACAATTAAATTCTATGAAGCAGTAAAGAAAGATGATGTCAAGAATTTTGCACATAAATGTATGGAACTAGACACCATTATGCTAAGTGAAGTAACACAGTCCAAGAATCACAAACAACATATGGTGCCCCTCATTTGTGGGCTCTAGCACCAAATCCTTAGTTGTAAGGCAAACTGAGTACTTTTTTTCTTTTTTAGTAAATATAATACCTGATGCCACTACAAAAAAGTGTACATTAAAACATACATCAGCTTGGTATGTAACTTAGGTGATGCTTATTAATTATCTACAGCAGGTCAATGAGGAGAGAATGAAACATGGAGCAATGCAGAATCTGGTTCTACATGACAATTTTCTTTCTCCTTATCAAATCCCTTTAAAACAGTAAGCTGAGCTTATTTTGAGTCTGGTTATTTGAACATTATCTTCATGCTTGAAACTCTGAAAAACTTTCATAAACAGCTACCTTGACAGTCTTCTGACATCACTATTCAATATCTGTTGGGAACTACCATATCAGTCTAGGGGTATTGGATGATCACTGTCTAGGGATTGAGTTCATTTTCTCAGCCAAAATAAAAAAAAATGAAATGCAGGGGAAAAAAAAATCCCAGCCTACCAGAGAGGAAAAAAGAAATAGTGTAATTGAAAGATAAAGAATCACAAATCCTTGAGAGTTTGTTTGGAGGTTCTATCAAGGGAGCACATCTACTCACATACCCTAGTCTGAAGACCAGATCTCCTCTATCAGGGAGGTTGTTCTCTTCAATCCAGTGTGCAGCTTTTGGAGGCATGTGGGAGGAAAGGCACAACTGCCTTGCCAGCCAGACCGACTAAATCAATACTGGCTGTCAATGTGGTGACTGTTGTCTCAGCCAGGTGATGATATAGGCCATATGATTGCCAATTGCTCTTGCAGAGGACCTGGGTTCGATTCCCAGCACCCACAAGGCAACTAAGAACTGTCTTTAAGCCAGGTATGGTTGTGCATGCCTTTAATTGTAGCACACTGGAGGCAGAGGCAGGCAGATCTCTGTGAGTTCGAGGCCAGCCTGGCTTACAGAGTGAGTTCCAGGCCAGCTGGGGTCACAGGGAGACCTTGTATACATATATATTTCATTCTATGAAAATCACAAACCATCATTTTTTTCCAGAAAAATCACACATCTATACACACATTCATACAGACAAATAAAGCTCTCCAGAAATTGAGAGCGGAAGTTAGAAACAGAAAATTCAAATGCTCCCCTGGGAAGGGCCTCAGTTTTAAGGGTTTTAATGGTGTTCCCTCCCCCTATTTTAAGTTAGCAAGATTAAACAAAGATGAGAAAACTGGTATGTTTATCCCTTAAAATTATGAAATCTCCAGGTCCAGCCTCAGTCTAATCTGAACTAATTTGGGCAAATTGGCCAGAAAGTGAACTCTCCTGGTTAGAGGGAGAACCTCCAGAACTTTGTGTCAGTCCAAAAGAAGATGAAATTATTATATTGTTATCACTCCTCAGTGACCCTTTTTGTTTATTACAGATTTATTCCCATAGAAAAGAGAGAAATTGAGAACCTGAAGAATTAACTATATATGGATTATAGTCCATCTTTTAGTGGGTGTCTATGCATGGAGAGGTGAATAAGTGAAAAGACAAATGGAAAGAAGACAGAAATTGAAGTAGGCTAGATATATAAGGGAAACTGGTGGATAAGTATTTAGTAACTTTGTGTCTGCTGACTCATCTTAATATTTTCTTAATATTCCCTTTGAGAATAAATGTGTTTATACTTACCCTTGAATAAGAGAGGGATACCTTCACAAGACATGTTTATGATCTTTTCTTAGGCTGACTGAAACATTGTAGGTCCTAAATATTTGACCCTATAACACTGGAGATGATTGTTGCTTCATTGTCACACTGAAGAACTCCACCTCATCCTTTACCCTATATATCATCAATTAAGCTTTTCTTTCTTGGAATTTTGGTTCCTGAATAAAACCTCTTTTGTCTTGGTATTTTTAAAAGTAGAAATGTTTAACACACACTCAAGAAATTATCAATACTTTTTTTTTCTGTTGCAGAATAGAAGCTATTTATATTTACTTTGCTTCAACTGAGTTATTCTTCATATGTCACACAGAATGATGTTCTGAAAAATATGATTAGTATTTCATCATCAAAAACCTAAAGTATGGTAAAAAAATTCACCATCATTTTTATTAGAAATAGCAACATTTTTAAATTGAAATAAAATAGAACTTAATTTCATAGGGTGATTGACTTACAATCACTCTACTTAATGAGAACTCTAAATACTGAACCTTTTAAAAAATCATGGTAAAACCTGATGTTGTGGTACACACCTTTAATCCTAGTACTTGGGAGACAGAAACAGGTGAATGGATCTCTGTAAGATGTAGGCCAGCCTGGTCTACTTTGTGACTTCCAGGATAGCTGGAGCTACAGGTAGACCCTGTCTCAAAAACAAAAAGAAAGAAACAAACAACTCCCCCAACCAAAAAAAAACATAAAAACAAACAAATAAAACATGATGAACTTTAAAACAAAAGTCAAATTATTCTTTTTTATAATTTTTAAATTTATTTTTGTATGTGTATGATTGTACTCTCTGCATGTAGGTCTGTGCACCCATGTCGTGCAATGCCGCAGAATTCAGAAGAGGGTCTCGGATTCCCCTGGAACTGGAGTTCTCCTGGAATTGGAATTACAGACAGTTCTTAGCTGCCATGTGGGTGCTGGGGATCAAACCCGGGTCCTCTGCAAGAGCAGTCGGCACTCTTAACCGCTAGGCCATCTCTCCAGCTCCCCAAAATTTTTATACATTTTTATATTTGTTCTTTCGACAGGGTCTCACTAGTTATAGCCCGCCAGAGACATTGCCCAGGTTGACCTCGATCTCTCAGGGATCCTCCTACCTCTACCTCCCACGGCTGGGATTAAAGGCACATGCCACCATGCCCGGCCAAATTATTCTTTAGTTGTGAAAAAAAGGATTTTTTTCTGAAAAATTCCACTTCTTATTAGACAATTTTTAAGAAGTCAAAGCAGAATAGTCAGTGTGGGACAACAGAATTAGAGAAGATGGAAACAGTCTGGTAGTTAACGTATCATTTCACTAGCAGAAAAGAGTCTTATCTTTAGCTTGACACAAAAATGCATTAAATCCACACAGCCCTATGCACTTGGAATTGAACCAAAGAGCTAGCCAAGGTCTTTGTTTTACCAAGATAAAAGTGTCACTGTGAAAGCTTCTGTACAATCTAATTGGCCTGCTTCTTTATGAAGGTGGAAATGGTATCACTGATACAGGAAAATGAAATTAATTGCATCTATATTTCATTTCAAATCTCTAAGTCATTGCTGGAAGAATGGATCCTTAATGTGCAATATAGGACAATTCTATATCACAAGCATAATTGAAATCTATTCACCCAAGCCCATACTTTGAAAAATGTACCTTTCATAACCTTACCAGGACTCAGGAGAATAATTTCTTGCCACTTGTATTATTAGAGCTTTCTCTTTTATTAGAAGATCTTTCAAAAATAAAGCCCAGCAAGATGGCCATACTTTATTATCTCCAGCAATTGGAAAAAGAACATAAATGGTTTTGATTTCAGTGAGAAGTGTTTGCTAAAAGTCATTCAGCTTTTATCTCTCATCTTCTTAAATTAATGCTCTGAATTGTTTTTGTAGTCACTTAGAAAATGTGTAACTGTCAAATATTCCCATTATCTTAAAGATATCCTTCTTCAGTATTTAAATGTATGTAGATATCCTCATGTAAAATGTATAGCATACAACAAAATATGTGCAATGCAATTGACAATGCTTCAGAATTATTCGTAAGGGCAACAATCTGGAGAAGAGAGCATTTTGAGTGTTCAAAGACATTGAAGCAGTTAAAATACTGAAGCAGCACAGAGCACATAATATTATATGAAAAGAGTATTGTGTCTACAGGAGCTGAATCTCATTCAGAGACATTTCACCCTCTTATGAATTTTATTTTCTAATTACTTCTGAGGGAAAATTGTCAGATGATTGAAGAATGAGGTTGTGTGCTGTGTGAAGATTGAGGGCCATACAAGTATGCAGATATACAGATACCCTCACGAGGCTCTACGATGAGATTCTAATGGCAGTAGAAATTGTTTGGGTATTTTTTTTTTGGCGTGCTTCCTCCTCCAAATGTGTGCTTTCTTGCAGTAAGTTCATTCACTTCAGATCAAAGACTCAGAAGCCCTCTGTAAGACACTTAGTGGAAATAGCTGAACTTATAAAAGAGGAAGTAGAAACTAACAGGAGTGGGAAGCTGCTTGGAAGCTCTCAGACATAGCATCAGCCATGCTTTCTCTGGTTTCATCAGACTCTCCTTGAAGTTAGACTTTATTCATCAAAATGTTCAACACAGCTTTTGGGGACAGTGTCTCCCTCAAGGCCCTGGTTGACCTGGAACTTATTATATAGACAACACTCACTTCAGTCTGATAGAGGTCTGCCTGCGTCTGCATCCTGAGTGCTGGGAATAAAGGTGTGTGCCATGACAGCCATCACATATTCAGTAAATTTTATGTTGTTTTATGATTAAAAGACTTTAAAATTAACTTATTCCTCATATGTCTGTTCTAGTTGGTTTGTTTAAAGTTTCTTCTTTTCATTCAAATTTAGTTTAGGTTTAATTTCAATTTTTTATTCCACATTTTTTTAATATTTTTTACATTTTATTTATTTTTGTATGTGTATGAATGTACTGTCTACATGTAGGCTTGTGTACCCGTGTCGTGCAATGCCGCAGAGGTCAGAAGAGGGTCTCAGATTCCCCTGGAACTGGAGTTCTCTTGGAATTGCAGTTACAGACGGTTATTAGCTGCCATGTGGGTGCTGGGGATCGAACCCGGGTCCTCTGCAAGAGCAGTCAGTGCTCTTAAGCGCTAGGCTATCTCTCCAGCTCCTATTCCACATTTCTTGAACCTGTTTTGCTCATCCTCATTCTGTCTCCTGGGAGGCTGATGCACTTATACCTCCTTCTTGTTCAGGAATTTCAGTGAAATGAAGTAGTCTGTTGTTTTCATTTTTACCGTACCAGAATCCATGCTGTCAAAAAAAAATTCTTGCTATCTTTTATCCTAGTTTTCATTACGAAAATTACAATCTTAAAGCTTCTTTTGGTCTCCCTGAGAGCTGCAAATGCATGAAAAATATGAAACAGATCAGTCCTTCTGACATTCTTTTTATTCTAAACAATATTATTGTGTTGCTGCTTTTAAGAATAAGATTCAGGGAGCTGGAGAGATGGCCTAGCGGTTAAGAGCACCGACCGCTCTTACAGAGGACCCGGGTTCGATCCCCAGCACCCACATGGCGGCCGAGAACCTTCCGGAACTCCAATTCCAGGAGAACTCCAGTTCCAGGGGAATCCGACACCCTCTTCTGACCTCTGCTGCATTGCACGACACAGGTGCACAAACCTGCATGCAGACAGTACATTCATACGCATACAGAAATAAATAAAAAAAACTAAAAAAAAAAAAAAAAGATTCAACAAACACCCTCCATGCCATCTAACAACTGCATCCACTTTATTTAACTTATCAGATTAGATCAATTGAAGAAAATAAATGAATCAGCTTTGAGCAAGCAAAGTAACTCTCTGAATAACCCACAAAGTGCTGTCAAGGAAGTGATTATAATTAAGTGCATCAGAGTGTTTTAAATGCATGATCACATCAATCCTAGTTCCGCAATAACTAAACAAACACATGCTCATTATTGAAGTAGTTTTCTTATGTCTCCTACTAGAATTTGCATATATATACATATATATAGATATAGATATAGATGTAGATGTAGATATAGATATAGATATAGTACATGTGTATGTTCATGTGAATGAGCGCAGGCTTGTGTAGAATTTGGAGGACGACTTCGTGTTTTGGTTTTCACCTTAAACCTTATACTTTGTTTTTGTTTTTTGTTTTTTTGTCACTGTGTGTGCCAGGGTAGCTAGCTCACTCTCCCGTAGAGATTCTCCTGTCCTCTACCACTCATTTCAGTATAGAAACACTGAAATTACAGAGTTGTGCTACAATGTCCAAATTTAGATTAGTTCTGAGGATTCAAACTCAGATCCTCATATTTGCACAGTAAGTGCTTTACGCACTGAACCATCTCTCCAGCCCACAATTGGAAATATTACATCACAGTTAAACCATTACCAAATAACCTTTAGCCATTTAGCAATCTTTGAAACTGCCTCTCCTCTATCCCTGATACAACTATCAGTTTAAGAAAGCAACAGTCCTTTTTAGCCTACCTGCAGAAACAAAGAACAAAAAGCTCTATTGAAACAGCAAACTTACTTCAGATTAATTAATCTTGTTTTATTGTTATACATGTAGTAGGTAGCCAGAAGGGTTTGCGGGGTAGGAAGATGAAGAAGTAGCATCATTTTATAATAAAGAACTTTATAGCCGGGTGTAGTGGTGCACGCCTTTAATCCTAGCACTTGGGAGGCAGAGGCAGGTGGATCTTTGTGAGTTCAAGGCCACCCTGGTTTACAGACTGAGTTCCAGGACAACTGGGGCTACAGGGAGACCCTGTCTTGAAAAGACAATAAATAAATATATCTATATATATCTATCTATATATATATATATATAACTTTATAAATAAGAAAATGAAGTAGATTGAAGAATGAGACAAAAATTTTGACAAAATATAAGAGAAAAACTTACAATGGAGTTAAAAATAAAAGAAGTAGAGCAAGAGGAACATGGTCAATTCAAGAAAGAAGTTAAGGGGCAGTAAGCATGGAGAGTGATAATATTTTCAATCAATACTAATTTTATTATTGGATGCTATGGAAATTATTCTATAATTTAGTAAGCATATTGTGTTAATATTCAGAAATATAGAGTTCAGATCTTCATAATTCTGAACTCCAATAATATAAAAATTCAACACAAGGTAATTTACTATGATGAAAGCAGTTTTTCCTAGGCAATCCAACCACAATACAGACCAAAAAATCTGTAACTGCAAAGGGAAGAGGTACTGTTAAATGTGGAGATAGGTTTTACTTGAGTGGTAACAGATTTCAGGGGAAAGAAAGAGATCCTGGCATTAACAGCAATCCAGAAATTAGAGTATTCCTGAAAATATGTAGCTGATATGTGAGAAAAGGAGAGCTTCCAGCAAATTCCAGGTAGCTAATGTAGAGAAAATATATATTTCCAGGGAACACATATACTATGGGACTAAGAGTAGAAAGCACAGCCGAGAGAGAGAGAGAGAGAGAGAGAGAGAGAGAGAGAGAGAGAGAGAGAGAGAGAGAGAGAGAGAGAGAGAGAGAGAGAGAGAGAGATTGTGAGAGAGATTGTGAGAGAGAAATATTAAATGCCATGGTGAACACACATTTGGCACACTGGGTGCTGGAAATAGAAAGATGGCTGGAAATAGAAAGATGGCTAAAGAATATTCTCTGCTCTCAAACTTGTAGCCCAGTCCATGGAAAGAAACATTCAAGGAACTATTTACAACATGTTTTAACAGGCATTCATAACAAGGCAAAGTGGACACACACTCATAGAGGTGTTTACACAACACTGTGAATCTAGGGTGCACTCTGCACATGCTGCAGGGACGAGATTTGAGCCTTAAGAGCAAAACAGCAAAAGTAAATTCATAATTAATGAAGGTTTTACGTCAATGTTTCATAAAATATACAAGAAAAATGTATTTTCAGCACATATAGTCTATACCCATGGCTCAACACACACACACACACACAAACACACAAACACACACATATGTATATATATTAAACCAAATGAAAAAAGGTAATATTTGAACAAAGTTCTAAAAATTCCAAAGCACAATTGATTTTTTCATATTTATAAGTACTATAATCCACATGAATCATGTACAAGCATTGTGTTGGTTATTAAAAGTAAAAGAGTGATGAGTTAAAGTTCATAGGGGTGTTAATATATGTAATTTGCAAGTAGAACCATATTTTCTGTTAACAACTTGAGTACCTTTAGATTTTATTATGCTCAGTAGGTACTTGAATCGGTCTCTCAATGATATGGAGAAATAAGTATACTAATGTATATGAGGTACAGAGGGTTAATATCTCACATCTCTGATGTAGGGGACCTGACAGGCTTTCTGGCTCCAGAAGGTTTGTAGGATAATACCACACATTAACAGAGGAAAACATAGAACATGAGGTATTTGGATTGGAATTGGGGAATATGTAGGAAGATCGACTCATATGATACATTGGAGAAAGGTATTTTAGACCAAGGGAAAGCATGTTGTAGAAGCCTAAAATGATGCCACACTATAGATTTGCTAAGTATGTTGGTACAGCCTAACTTTTAGTATGTTATGCTTATTTAGACTCTATCCTTGAGGTCCCCCTAAGAAAATGCTTTTTTCAGCTACTTTGTTTATTAATAATAGATATATTAGATTATCTGTATCAGATTCTATTCAGATGAGGTTCTGCTTACCTTCAACTAAACACTTTCTAAAACTGTTTATTTTTCATTCCCAGATAGTTTTAAACTATATCCAAATAAATAAAAGCCCAAAAGCAAAGTTTAGAAAGCAATACATTTGCTTCTTCTATTTTGAATTATACACCAATTAATATTACCTGTCCAAGCTCAAAAGAACTTATAGGCTCTGTCAACACATAGAAAACTGTTGTTCTGTTTGTGTGTATACTGAGGTTTCTGCCTTCTCCCATAATCTTATATACCAATTATCACTCTCAACTTTCCTTCCAGAATTATCATTTTTCCATCATTCCCTATCATCTCTCTTCCTTGCTTCTTCCCATTTGTTAATCTTCCTTTGGTAAAAACTACTTCCAAATTCTTAGCCCAATCTTAAAAATAACCAACAGCACCCGCATGATAAAGCATAGAACACAAAACTCAAGAGGTTGCTTCCTATGATGATGTGTGACAGAGCAATTATTAAATTTCACGTAAGTGACTGGTGCAGAGATTAGTTTGGAGATTAGCTGTCATACCAAAGTTTCACTTTTTAAAATATGTTCTATTATTGTAAGAATCTTTTCCATGAATTGGGGGGGGGGGCGCAGTTCCCTTACTTATATAATCAGAAAGTCTGAAAAATGAAAATGTTCTGTTATATCTTTAAGATGTTTTTCCTCTTCTCCAGTCTTGATGTAAGGAAATGAATTTGCTTTGTTTGCCTATGGAAAAATGCCCTGTTTTAAAGGCAGCAATTGTCAAGAGAGGAAAGAGGAAGGACTTGAAGCATATTTATTATACTTGCAATGACTCATATGCTAATAACCCAAATGCCTCAGGGTCAGTTGAGAACCTTATGCATAGATTAGAAAAGGATTAAGGATAGCAATTAATGAAGTAACAAGGATAACTAAAATGGAGGTTTTTCTACAGGGAACTGTTTTGAGAGAAAGTATTCAGTTCATTCCTAGTTTTGTTTCTTTTTGTTAATTTGCCTATTGGCTTTTAAAATTTCAAAACAGATCATCCTCTATTTGTTTCACCACATATGATGTTTTAGTTCAAGAATGATGTTGTTTCTAAGTCTCAGGAAAAGAATATCATATTTATTTATCATGACAGAGCAACAATATCTAAGATAATTCTGTAGAAGGCTACCTAAAATTTCATTTAAAAGACAAGCTTCTTCTAGGTAATTTGAATGAAGTGATTTCCAAGAGAAAACTTAAACCATGACTCTGAGTCAAGAAAAGACAAATGAAAGGCAGCAGTTAAAACGGAATACTTAAGACAGCATGGTTGACTCAGCTCCAAGCCAAGAAAGGGGAATCATGAGTTCTAGGCTAGGCTAGAATAGGTAGTAAGACAGCAGTAAATAAATAAATGCATTTTATAAGAAAATATGCTTGGGGAAAAGGAAGAGAACTTAATACCTGTATCCATTCATGAAAGCAACACTGTAAATTGGCTTAGGAAATTAAATAAAAGCGTGTAATAATCCAAGAAATATGTGTTTAAAAACAACTCCTAGATTTAAGAAAAACAAAAGAAAACAAACAAACAAAAAACCAACAACAAGGTTTTTAGTAAGGAAACTTAACCTGCACTATTCTTCTTCTTTAAGTTCTACAGCAGCTTTGAAAATTAACAATGTCACAGACAGGGTAGGTATGAGTAGTAAAGGTTTACCACTGATGATATACTGGAAGATAGCTAAGCTCACCACTATACCACCAACACCACACTGACAAACTAGAATCAAATTTCTTCAGCCTCATCTCCAGACCATTTTTACCATTTAAACTCAGTGAAGCTTACACTTGGTTCTAGTTCACTTCATTCTAGTTTCAGTTCACTTGTTAAGATTAACTTTATCCTCCAATGTGTGGTAAGAATATTGTTTGACAAAATGAGTTTTAAAAGTATTTGTCCCAAAATTTAAAAAGCCTTCCTACTGCAATGTATGGAGCTTTTTTGTATTTTTTGTTGAGACAGGGTCTCTTTCAGCTCTGGCTGTCCTGGAACTCGCTATGTATACCAAGTTGTCCTGGAACTCACAGAGATCTGCCTACCTCTGCCTCCCAAGTACTGGTATTAAAGGCGTGCACCACCACACCTGGGACTTTTTGGTATATTTTTATTGAATTTATATGCATTTCATACAACACACCTTAATCATCTTTCTACTCCCTACCCCATCCATACCCCCCTGTATTTTATTTCAAGCATTCTGTCATATTTTTAAGGCCTTTCAAGTCACATTTTTTTCAATTCAGATGTCCCTCAGTGCAAGTTGATACACTGGAGTCTAGCCACCCTAACTAGAGTCCCTCTCTTCAAGAAAATCAACTATCCCTCACTCAGGAGTGATCAGCTGCCAATAATTCCTTGGTTAAGAAAGATCTAGCAAATTACTGAACATTTAAAAATCTACTTGGCTGGGAATATCTATGGACCTGACTGTGAGATACTTTAAAAGACCTTAGTCTCTTGCCTTACTTTGGCTTTGAGGCCTTGTAAAGACAGAAGCAAAGTTAAAAACACACACACACACACACACACACACACACACACACAACGAACTATATGAACATTGAAGGTTTCAATATAAAACACAGAAGCTCTTGTGAAGAGTGAGAAAATGATCAACTTAAACTATTTTGAAATCAATTATGAATCACTAGCTTTCCTTAAATCCTAGCACTTGGGAGGCAGAGGCAGGTGGATCTTTGTGAGTTCAAGGCCAGCCTGGTCTACAGAGTGAGTTCCAGGACAGCTGGGATTACAGGGAGACCCTGTCTCGAAAAGACCAAAAAAAAAAAGAAAAGCTAACTATATTAGTTTCTTTTTTTGGCTCTGACAAAATACCTGACAAAATCTGTTTAAGGAAGGAAAATAATATTTAGGTTCATATATTGAGATTATAGTCCATCATGCCAGGGATGTTATACTGACAGAAACTTCAGACAGCTTATCACACTGCCTCCACATTCAGGAAGCAGAGAGAACTGAAAGCTGGTACTCTCCTTGTGTTCTTTTTATTTACTCCTGGACCTTGCAGTAGTGACATCTTTATTTAGGGCGGATCTTTCTACCTACCACAGATAGCATAATCTTGAAAATCCCTCACATAACTCCTCAGGAGTTTGTTTGGATGGTGATTCTAACTTCCAACAAATTGACAAGCAAAATCAACTAGGAAGCGAAAAAAAAGAAATAGAAGTCATTGACTAGAAAGAACATGAAATACACAAATTACTAAGTAAGTCCTTTGTCATCAAAAAAACCCAAAAAAGAACAATGACAACTAGTAGCAATATATTATGATGGGGGGTATCTAATTGCCAGAGCTGCCATGATATGTTATGTAAAATTTCCAGTTTTCACTTGGAGTGGGCAGAGACCCCCAAACCTAGACACTTGCAGGGTCTAGGGCTTGAAATCACCAAATCAAGCCCTGTCTGTGCAACATACCAAGACCCTATCTCAAGCTAGATAAATGAAGAATAATAATTAATTAATTAATTAGTTAATGTAAATGCCCAGTTTTATAACAACAAATCTACTTCAAATTATAAAAGGAAGAAACTATGGTACTAACATAGGGAACTTGTGGTAGACAGTGGGCAGTAATCTGTCAATAAATACTGTTGTTGACCTAGTTGTTATATTTAAGTTAAAAGAAAATGACATTAAATAATCTATTATAGATATATTGAGTGAGCTAAAGGAACTATGAAGTACTAATAGACATTATGTTCCATGGTTTTCCAAGTAATAATAAATATAGAGAAGTTACAAAAAGAACTAATTAGAAATTCTTCAGTTAAAATTGCTGTAGCTGAAATGAAAAAAAAATCAAGTAGAAGGTCTCAACAATGGAATTAATTAGACAGGAGCAAAAATCAGAACTTGAAAGAGGGTAAATAAATTTGTCCAGTCTAAAAGCAAAAACTGGCTAAGCAATAAATTAATATTGTCTCATGTTCTAGGACCTTCAGAATGTCACCAAACATCCTTTAATACACCATAAAGTCCAAGAAGAAAAGAAGCAATAAGGTACAAAAATTGAAGGAATAATGGCTATAATTTCCCTAATTTGGTGAAAACTACCAAAATATCCAGTAAATTCCAGGAAGGATAAACTTAAAAACATTACATAATCAAATCACAGTCAGACATGTAAAAGACAAAGACAGAATAAAATCACAAGAACTAAAAGAGAATAGCAACTCATCCTGTACAAAGGGAATTCAAGAAGATAAAGAGCTGACTTCTCATTATTATCCATGGAATCAGAAGGCAGTAGGAAGACATTTTCAAAATACTGAAAGAGAAAATGTCTATCACTCAAAAAGTCTATCTCCAGAAAAAAATCTTCAAACAAGACAAGTTAAGGTATTATTCTTAGGTAAACAAAAACTAAGAAGACACATTGTTAGTAGACATTCTCTGTGTAAAATACTAAAAGGATTCCTTAAAAGTCAAATCAAAGGACATTGTATAGTAACATGAATCTACAGAAGAAATAAACAGAACTTGTAAATGTAATTACATAAATAAGTAGCAAGTGGGAGACCAATGTGTCAGTAGAGTGTTTCCCTTCTAAGAATAAGTATCTGATTTGTGTGCCTCAACCCATGCAATACAGGGATGGTGTCAAGTACTTTTAATCCAAACCCTGAGGATATGGAGACAAGATATTCCCTGGGACTTAGGCAGACTAGCATAATTGGCCAACCCATGAGAAGCCCAGTCTCAAAAATAACTGTGGATGGCACCTGAGATTGTCCTCTGAACTCCATACAATCATGCATGCATACACACACACACACACACACACACACACACACAAACACACACATACATGTTCAGCCACATATACATGAATGCATACTTGTGTGTACACTTGAAAATGATTATTCAAGTAAATAAAAGCATATAAATGTATTTTGTTTGTGAAACTTCTCTTATATAACTTTAAAAACAATTGCGTAGAACAAGAATTTTAAAAACTTTTTAGATAATACATAAATATATAATGTATATGACAAAATTAAATGAGGATGGAATGTTATTATTTTGAAACAAATTATGACAAATTGAAACCAGAACTATATTGTTAAAGAGATTGCTATTGATTCCATCCACAACCATACAATCACCAAATTGTTCAAAATAATACAGGAAAGAAGAAAAAGTATAAATTGTACAATAAAAAATATCTAATTTTATTAGTTGCTTTTCTGGTGCTCTAATAAAATAACATGGCAACTTATAGACGGAAGAGTTTCTTTAAGCTTATGGTTCCAGAGGGGAAAGTCCATAAATGGATGGGGAGCTATGATGGCAAGACATAGTCAGGGCAGAAGCCTGAGAGTTCATACCAGAAAAAAAAAAAAAAAAAAAAAAAGAAAAGAAAAAGAAAAGCAACTCTCTGTCTCCCAGTAGATATCAGTTATGGTTATATAGCTCTTCAGTTAAGGTTAGGGTTAAGGTTAGGGCTTCCTGGCCTTTTCTGCATTTCTATGGCTTGAGCGTGTATGAGTCTTGTGTAAACTATTGCCACTGCTTTAGCTATTGATTTCTTCAGTTAGAAAACTACAACAATATAGACTGGACACTCATTTGATCAACTTGATTGAACATACAAGCCCCCCCTCCCCCCCCTGCTGGATGGTGGGACCCATGAGCTGTATGGGTTTGGGCACAACTGCTCACAAATTGGTTTGACATGAAGAATGCTTGTACTCACAAATTATCACTTATTGTTAAAAAAAAATGAAAACAAAACAACAACAACAAAAACCCCAGAAAGATGCAGAAAAGTTACAGCAGAATGCATGATCTGGGATGGGTAGGGGTGGGGTGGGGTGAAGGGAATTGACCTGAATTGGAAAATGATGTATGAAATACACAAAGCATCAATAAAAAAAAAGAATTATACATTCTTGTGCTTGAGTTTTAGAATCAGTTGCTCATGTAGTCTTATGCAGAAACAAAAGCACCTGGATATTCTCTCTCTCTCCCTCTCCCTCTCCCTCTCCCTCTCCCTCTCCCTCTCTCATTTTATGTCTCTGGATATACTTTCACAGTTTTATCTTGATTTTCTGAGCACAGTTTGAGCTCCTCTAAGGATTCTTTTAAATGTTAATGTGAATCTGAACATTGTAGTTAGATTGAACATTGTTGATGATTATTTAAAACATATACATGTTTGGTGAAGTAAAAACTATTTCAATAAAATGTGATTTTGACATGATTTTCACTAATGAGTTAGTACAATAAATAAAATTAATTAAAAGAGAAAAAAAAGAAGCAGACTGAGATGGGAACTGGAAGTGGTTTATAACTATGTACTCTCGGGGCTGGAGAGATGGCTCAGCGGTTAAGAGCACCTCTTGCAGAGGACCTCGGTTTGATTCCCAGCACCCACATGGTAGCTAAGAACCGTCTTTAACTCCAGTTCCAGGGGAATCCGACGCCCTCTTCTGACCTCCGCAGCATTGCACGACATGGATGCACAAACCTACATGCAGACAGTACATTCATACACATAAAAATATAAATTAAAATAAAAATTAAATTAAAGTAAAAAAAGAAAAAAACTTAGTACTCTCAAAGGCTATTCCCAGGGGTGCACGTCCTCCAGCAAGGCACTGCAAACAGTGCCACCAAATGATGACCATGTGTTCAAATATGTGAGCCTATGGGGAAATATTTCTCAATCAAACAACCACCTTATTTAACACCAAAGAAGACATAAATGTATGAATATAACAAAAATAACAAACAGATAAAATAGCAAAATGTGAGGGCTAAATTCTTCTGATAACCAGTAGAAACTTAAATTACTTTAGGGCTGTCTAGACCTTGAAATTTATTAGATATCTGATTTTCACAAAGACCAGACAACAGGAATTATGGATTAATTTGCTGATTATTGATTTCTTTCTACTAAGAACATTTTCTTGAACAACTAAAGCAGGAGAATATCTGGGAAATGGAATGAAATGTTATGTATTCTATAGGAAATATACTTTTGGGTATATATAAAATATACTTGTGAGTATATTCTATACTCAAAAGCACAAATAGACCGAAAAAATATATATATAATTTACTAACGATCATGAAAACAAGCAAAAATGATGATGAAACCAGGATGTTCTTGTTCTTTTTTTCTTGTTCTTTTTTTTTTTTTTTTTTT
>VZQC01015682.1:645440-665978 GCA_009823505.1 Rhizomys pruinosus
TATATATATATATATATGTATCGGATGAGCATAAGCATATTCATTCCAGAAAACAAGTGATTGTTCAAATAATTATGAGGTTGTGTTCAAAAGACAATGAAATTAGCTTCAAACAGGTAATACTGATCAAATCTGGAACACCTGAACAATCACGATAAATTATGGAATAACAGAATAATCCACAGAATAAAACAGGAAACTATGTCTCTGCATACGAATTAGCATAGGAGTAGAGAAACTCACCATTATAATGGAATCCCCATTAATAAAGGAACAATCACATTAGAAATCATGATTTGTCCAGTGACAGCAACAATTGCCTGGGGAAATAATCCAATATAGTATTTAATTAGTATTCAAAATGTGTCTACATGTTTCTTTTTAGTATCAAGGGGAAACTTCTTTTTAAGGTGAGCATCACCACACCTGGCTTAAAGGCAGTTAGTTCTTACCCGCCATGTGGGTGCTGGGAATCCAACCCAGGTCCTTTGGAAAAGCCATCTCTCCAGCCCGTCAAAGGGAAACTTTGTAACTCTGTAACCAATGGACAAGATTAGTACCACCAGTAATGGGACAAATTTACATATTAGACTTCAGGATATGTTGCGATGGGAATAAACAATATTATTTCTGTGACATCCTGTCTTTAACGTGTAAGCTGTATTTCCCCAGTAATCTTTTAATCTCCATTTTATAATTTTGTAGAGCACAAAATGAAATAGGAATTTTTAGGGATTTAATGTTCATAATAATAAAATAATCTAGACAGGGAACTGTTCAATATTTAGAAATGAGTAACAGAAAAAATTTAATCTTACTTTGAAAGTAGTCTCATTCTCTTTTTATAATTCAAATGTCTTCATATAATCATTTTCTTTATTTAATATAGCCTCTTCCCTTCCACGATGGTTTTACTGTGTTACCTTGGCTCCCTTTGAAATCCTGGTTCAAGACACTTTGTGCCTTAGGCTGCTGATGGACTGCTTCTCTCCATAGCAGATGACAGCTCTATGACTCAAGAACCATTATTAACCGCATTCTATAGGAGAATTGCTGAAGAAGGCTGCACAGCCCAAGGCAACTCAGTTTCTAATCAGTAGGACTAGGATTTAAACCTTGACTGATGTCATTACAAAGCCAAAATAGAATGGTGCATTGTAGAACAAGCAATAGTATTTGTAGTATAAGAGCTTTAACAAGAGATGAGATCAAGTAAGCTATATTTTAATCTAGAGGAAATATCATGTAAATTTTACCTGAGAGTCTTTTGGCAAAGTACATGGCCTATAGTTTTCAAAAGTAACAAGGTCATGGAAGAAGAAAAGAGACTGAAACTTATAATGAATACTAAGGATTTATGAATATGAAAAGCAATGTGTGAGCCCAGGGACAGATCCTGTATCATATTTTTAATTTTATAAGTAGGATGTCAGTGTGATAATTAGTAAAAATGAGCAGTGTTGATAGTTATATACCATTCATTTTGTTGTTTTTTATCTTGATTTTGCTAAGTATGCTGCATTTAATGGAATGCATATGTCATTACATTTATTTCCTTAGTATGTATTTATGTGTGTAAGCTTGTATGAATGTGGGCAGATAGCAAACACACACACACACACACACCCACACACACACACACACACACACACACACACACACACGTGGAGTTCACAGGACAAGTTGCTAGAGTTAGTTCTTTCCTTTTACCATGTTAGTCCTAGAGAGAGAACACAGGTGGTCAGGCAAACACATTTTCCTGATGATGTAACTCACTGGCCCATATGTGTACATTTTAAGGAAACAACTACTGTGATATTTAGAGGGAGAGGGAAATTGAATCCCCAACTTTCTCTCACATGGTTCTAGAAAAATTATATTTGTTCTTCTGTGTGTCTTTGTGTGTGTGTGTGTGTGTGTGTGTGTGAGAGAGAGAGAGAGAGAGAGAGAGAGAGAGAGAGAGAGAGAGAAAGAGACAGGCACACATAAATATACACAGAGAGATACACAGTGAAAGATAAAATTTTAACACATGTAGGATTTAAAGAAAGACATATAGAACTTGTTTTTATTATTTATGTGGTTCTCCTCTAGTCTGTCATGGTTTCAAAATACAAAAAAGAGATGCTCACTACTAGGTGATATATTTACAGTGAAACATCTACACATAAGGCTCGTGGAACATAGTGGAACAGAGGGTAAAGAGAATTCCAGTGCATACCCCAACTCTCACCAGTAAATCTTCCTTAAACAACAGAGCATGATGCACACAGAAGTCCTCAATTGGTCAACTTTTAGAGAATAAGTGGCTGCAGAATGTGTGTCCTTGGAAAGGACTCCTATATTAAACCTCACCCACTCATGGCTTAGCGACCATTGTGGAAGAAGGGGAGGAAAGATTATGAGATTCAGGGTTGGTCGGTGAACAAAGGTAAACAGAGGCTTTCAGTCTCCTGCAAGCTTGTACACATGAACTTAAGGCAATGGTGGCATCCAACACAAAATCCAGGCCCAGAGTGAAAAGAGGGAAAATGCGTGGAAAGCAGACTTTGGAGACTGATCACTATTGGATGAGGGAGAGTAGACCTTAACTTATGATCTCCAGATAAGCTGACTAGATTCCAGTGGATGAACTTGCACTGAAGGAAAAATGGGTAAAAATGCTTGACAAGATAAGCCTCAACACGCATAGCAGAATGCATGAGGTCCAGTGTGGGGGTATAGATAGGGGAAAGGATTCTAAATTTGATTAATAACTTTTGTATGAAATGTACAAAAGGTCAATAATTTTTTAATAATTAAAATTATAGCTTTTTTAAACTACTCAATTCTTTTTTAAATTTTTTTTTTGTCTTTTTGAGACAGGGTCTCCCTGTAGCCCCAGCTGTCCTGGAACTCACTCTGTAGACCAGGCTGGCCTTGAACTCACAAAGACCCGCCTGCCTCTGCCTCCCAAGTGCTAGGATTAAAGGCGTGCGCCACCACNTTTTTTTTTGTCTTTTTGAGACAGGGTCTCCCTGTAGCCCCAGCTGTCCTGGAACTCACTCTGTAGACCAGGCTGGCCTTGAACTCACAAAGATCCGCCAGCCTCTGCCTCCCAAGTGCTAGGATTAAAGGCGTGCGCCACCACCCCCGGCTTCCTTTTTTAATTTTTATTTATTTTTTTATGTGTATGAATGTACTGTCTGCATGTATGCCAGTGCCAAGTTGTCTTCATCACTGTCTCTGAGGTATAGTTTGAAATCTTATATTCTGATACCTCCAACTATATTCTTTCTACTTAAGCTTTCTTTGGATATTCATGGCATTTTGTTGTTCCATGATTGGATTTTTTTTTCTACGTCTATGTATAATGACACCAAAATATTCCTGTGAATGGCACTGAATATGCAGATTAATTTTACTAATCAAGAAACATGGAAATTCTTCCCACCGTCTAGTGTCTTCTTTGAATTATTTTTCCAGTGTCTTGAAATTTTAATTGTAGCTGTCCTAGAGATCTTTCACTTCTTTGGTTAGATTCATTTCTATATACTTTTTTGAGCTATTATGAATGGGATATTTTTCCTAGACTTCATTTTTCTCATATACATGTCTCTATATATAATTATATGTATAAATATGAAGGCAACTGATTTTTTTGTACATTGATTTTTTTATTCTACCACTTTACTGTAGGTGTTTATTAGATATGGATTTTCTGATAGATTTGATCCCTGGTCTTTATTTTTTAAATTTTATTTATTTCTTATGTGTATGAATGAACTGTCTTCATGTAGGTTTGTGCAACTATGTCCTGCAATGCCATGGAGGTCAGAAGAGGGTGTCGGATTCCCCTGGAACTGGAGTTAAAGTTGGTTCTCAGCAGCCATGTGGTTGCTGAGAATCGAACTCGGGTCCTCTGCAAGAGCAGTCGGCGTTCTTAACCACTGGGCCATCTCTCCAGCCCTGGATCTGGTCTTTAAATTATATAATTATGTCATCTTCAAATAGGAATAGTTTTAATTTTCTATTTTTGTACATATTATAGACTTCTCTTGACTTATTTCTATAACTAAGACTTTAAGAACTACGTTGAATAAGATGTGTGAAAATGGTATCCTTGTCTCATTGTATACTTATTTTTATCTCAATAAATTTCTTTAGTAAATTAGATTATAAGGTGCTTTATTAGGAAAATGTACAGGCTAATAAGATGAAAAAGACTTCTCTCAAAAATATCAAATGGGGATCATACATAGGTCACAAGGAGTTTAAAAAGTAGTTTTAATTGAAAACATGGTTTAAATTTTTGTTTATGAGACTTTCTTAATTCTCAACTGGTAGGAGTGAGGGTCTCCTTTTTCTTCTCATAGAGCCTAATTTTCTATCATTCTACCCTGCCTCAATCCCAAATAATGGGTACTTAGTAGGCCTTCAATGAATACTTGATGAGACAAATACATTATGTACTGATTAGCAAATTCAAGCAATTACCTCTTTTTAATTAATATCTTCAAGCTGCCTCCCTGAGGCAACCATCTGCTATTTTAATTTTTATTTTTCCTCACTGGAGAACAAATAGATTATGGGGCTCATTATTTTTCCTCACTCAAACATTTCAACAGGGGGAATATGTTGGCTTTGTTAGGCCTCAGAACACACCACCTTAAAAATATGCCTTTTGTTATATTTTTACATGAAGAAAAGTAGACACAGGAGTCTTTGAAAAGCTGTATTTTTGTAAGATAAATCTACATTTATAATGGTAATTTACATTAGTAAATCGTCTGTACCAGGAATAAAGCTAATATAAAACAGCTTTTTATAATCTCAGAGACTTTATCATCTGCATAAAATACTTTTTATTCATCATATTCTCCTCCTCTATAATAAGTCTCCTTCGTCTAGCTCAGAAATCTCAAGGCCCTCTTCCTTCTTGTAGCTCAGTGTGTTATATATGCTTCCACCACCCTACCCATTCTTTGAGACCCATGTCTATGGAATTTCCATGTGTGTATATCAGTTTGTGGGTTTTTTTCTCCTTTTAATTCATCTTCTGTCGATTTAATTCAGAGATCTGCCAAAGAACCTGTAAGTGTAGGAGGAAGAAATTTTTTATTCCCTACAGCTTCTATCAAATATTACTTATCTTCACACACAGTTCTTCCAAATTAATTTTTTTTCTTTTTAATTTTTCTTTAGTCCACCAATATTGAGGTAAATTATCACATCAAGTGCTTCTAGCTATTATAAATCTTTCAAATGTTCTTAGAAACTTATTTTTGCAGTTGACCAAAAGCAATAAAAATACAGTGCTTAAAATGAGTATTCTTGAGTCTAGACTGCCATGTTTCATGTAACTGCTCTGCAAATTGGCAGTTACATGCCTGAACACAGGGGGTTCATCACATGGTGAGTGCAAAGCCAGTAAGTACAGTTTGAGATAAATTAGTAGAGACAGGTTTATTACTTGTAGTAAATAAAGGGAAAACTGTAATTCAAGACAAAGCTCTCCCAGAAGAAGCAAAGCTAGGATAATCTACATTTATTTCTATAGGGAACACTCTTCATCATAAATAGAGGTGGGTTCATATCTGAGTATCCTCGCTCTGAGTTCAAGATCCTATAGAGCACTTGCTTCACATAAAGATTGTGGGCATATTCTTGAATATAGAATTTAGTTAGTCTTCCTGATTTTCTCCAAAGATCCTTAGTGGAAACATCTATCACCACCACGATTCTTTGAAGGCACATTAGCAGTCCTCCAAAAGAATTATAGCCTTCCACTCAATGAACAGGAGTCTGCCTTTGGAAAATCCCCACATCATGTTCTGGCTGAAGTATCTAATTTCGGTGCCTTTGTGTCTTCAATCCCAAACATAGAAAAGATAATATTATAGAGTTTTCATGAGATTAGAATTAAAAATTACCTTAAAAACTCATGATATTACCAAACTGGTAGAACATGGCCAATAAATGACAGTATTATTACAAAATAAAATGAAATATATTATAAACACCTCCATCTCACTTAAGATTTCTAGCTAGGCCTGAAATCAAACTGACAAAGGTAGATTAAGAGGGAGAAAGAGACTTTGCAGATGGCTCCATGGGTAAAGTACTTTGCCAGTAAGCCTGGATGACCTGTGTTTGATCCCCAGGGCTCACACTGTGCAAAGACAATGGACCCTAGAAAGTTGTCCTTTGGCCTACACAGGGAAGAAGGAGAGAATCAACTTCCCCAGTAGGTCCTCTGAAATCAAAATGGTATTCAGAAAGAAACAACTGACTCTTGCAAGTTTTCTCTGACTTCCACAAACACATATGCCATGGCACATATCTTCATATACACATAAATAAAATGTAAGAAAATAAAAAAGGAAGTGAAATAAAACCAATTTGATAAAAGATTTGAATGATATTAGATCATTAGAATGAAGGACTCAACACCCAGAGATAAATGTCTGTTTTTATGTTTAGACTCAAGATGAATTAATTAACAGCCATAGAAATATGATTGACCAAATGATTTAACTAATGATAACAGACAGGAGCAGAAGTCAGCAAGTCTTGTTTATTCCTTGTTCATGGTCATTTTGTATAGCAATCATTTCTCCTCAGTATGGAAAAGGACATTTCTGGAACACATATTCAAGAGAGGTTAGGAGAGTAATTGTATAGGTTTTATGGCTGTCTTTGGAAAGAGGGAGTCTAGCTTCTATGGCCCATCTTTTTCAGATTTTTAATTTTATTGTTTGTATATTTTATTGAATTTTTGTGTATTTTATATATAATATCTTAGTCATCTTTATACTCCATTCCCCATCTGTATCCTCCCATGGCACCCTTATTGTATTTCATGCATTCTGTCTTTTATATTAAAGCCTATTGAGTCAAGATCTTTAGGGGGAATTGGGAAGATAAAATAGAGGAAGGTAAATACTGAGTGCTTCTGCTCATACAAAATAAAGTAGTTTAACTTTATTATTTACATGATTCTTAAAGTATGCAGGCCATTGACCACACAAATAAACGTGTGTTTTTGGATCAGTATAAAGCCTAATGTTTATGAACAGAGGTCTTTTTATTTTTAACAATATCTGGCACATTGAAAGGAAACTCTTTCCTGAAACATGAAGCCTGGGTAAATGTGTGCTTTGTGATCTGTGCTGGGGAGGGACCCCAGCGTCTGCTCTCTAGGCAGGCAAGAGTACAAAAATCTGTGCCTACAGTTTGACTTTTTTTTTTTTTTTGCATGATTAGGTCAGTTGGTAAAGCTCCACTTCACAGTTCACAGATTTCATGTTATAAGTCAACATGGCTCTGATTACAGCATTATTAAAATCCAGGCATAGGAAAAAAGAGTGTCTCTGAGGCCATGTTGATATCCTTCACTTCAAAGAACTTATGACAAAGCATCATTCTTTGGTGTATTGTGTATTTGTATATTAAGCTCTGATATAAGTGAGCTATAAAGGACTCCTATTTCAGTTATATTCTTCAGATTTCCTTCTGATCCATTTCGTTTGGGTCAAATACTCTTTTTTTTCTTCCTCTTTGTAGTGTGACATGTTGAGGTGTAGTTGCATATTAGTTAGAAACACAGTCTTTAATAATTGGACAGAACCCTCTTTTATTCCTGTTTTCTTATGCTATGTAACCTAGAAAATGTGATTTAACATACTTAAAGTGTCCATTTATACCTTCTTTTTTATTTATTTTATTTTTTTTAATTTTATTTATTTTTGTATGTGTGTGAATGTGCTGTCTGCATGTAGGTCCGTGCACCTGTGTCGTGCAATGCCGCGGAGGTCAGAAGAGGGTCTCAGATTCCCCTGGAACTGGAGTTCTCCTGGAATTGGAGATACAGACGGTTCTCAGCCGCCATGTGGGTGCTGGGGATCGAACTCGGGTCCTCTGCAAGAGCAGTCGGCGCTCTTAACTGCTAGGCCATCTCTCCAGCCCCTATAACTTCTTTTTTTAAATCCCACTTATTTGTGGCAAGGCAAATCAGATTACCTCATGGCTCAAAAGATGGGGATAAGAAGGCTGGAGACTCACTATTGTCTTCAAGGAAACACATCCAATGACCACCAGACCCCCACAGGGTTTTCAACATTTCTCAGAAGCACCAAGATGGAGGAATAAGCTTCTAACACATTGTTCTATGTGCATACTTAAGACCTAAGCCATAGCATGAACATTATTTTCCAATGGCACTTGTATTAGCCCATCCATTCTTTGTCCAATCCACAGTTTCATTTCACTGCGGTTTAAATACAGTCTTTATTTATAGTTCAAGAGAGAAACCCAGGTACATCTTCAGCTTTCCAGCTAGTCACTCATTATTACTCATCTGTGTTTATTTCTATTCTCAAGAACATGATCCACTATGAGGTAAAATGTTTGACCCCTCCTACCATCATCATGGTGATAGAACTTCTTTCTAATATTTTCCAATGATCTTTTTGAAAATTTGATTTGAAAATCAAGATTTTATCCTGTAGGTGAAAGAAAGTGTTACCAGGTCATACTATATGACAGCATAATTATAGAGAACATTTGTATATACCAATCCCAAAGTAATTGTTATGCAGTTTTTAATTAAAGTTAATGTGTACAACAGCAGTTTCTATCACCAATTAACTCAGATGCATTACCGTTTTTATCAGCCTTTAAACCAATGTTGATTAATATACACATGTTTGCTTTTACTAAGTTCTAAAACACCATGTATCCTGAAGACAGAGTCTGGGCAAAACTGGATACTTGTTGAACTCACGCCAATTAAATATGCACCAATCGAATATACACCCGTGTCCCTCTCCCACCCCTCCCACCCTTCCCGAGTCACCATTTCAGTCAGTTTTCTGATGCAATCTTTCTGTTGTTCTTTTAATATGCATCCCTCTCCACAAGAAATATTTATAACTGGGTTATTGGTACTAGCATCCACATATGAGAGATACCATTTGTCGTTTGTTTTTCTGGGACTGTGTTACTTCACTTAACATGATGTCNAAAAAAAAAAAAAAAACAGAGAAAGACGCAGAAAAGTTATGGCAGAATGCATGATCTGGGATGGGTAGGGGTGGGGTGGGGGGAAGGGAAGGGGATATATGCCTGAACTGAATTGGAAAATGATGTATGAAATACACAAAGCATCAATAAAAAATAAATAAAAGAACAACAAAACAAGAAAATCAAGATTTTAAAGTTCACGGTATTTTCACTTCTTGAAATTACTGTGACATGTTAACAAAGAATTATAATATGTACAGTGGCATTGTTTACATATATTAAACACTAACTTATAATTGAAATCAAATTAAATACTTGTCAATAGATGATTTTGAATAAGTCATTTCATATATAGGGAATAGAAGAGTTTGTAGCAAATCAAAAAGAATAAGCCTGATCTTTACATACAGTTAAGAAAGTACATTCAGGGCTGGAGACATGGCTCAGTGGTTAAGAGCGCTGACTTGCTCTTGCAGAGGACCGGTGTTTGATTCCCAGCACCCACATGGCGGCTAAGAACCCACCTTTAAGCTGAGCATGGTGGCATATGCCTTTAATCCTGGCACTTGGGAGGCAGAGGCAAGCCGATCTCTGTGAGTTCAAGGCCAGCCTGGTCTACAGAGTGAGTCCCAAACCAGCTGGGGGTATAGGGAGACCCTGTCTCAAAAAATAAAAATACATTCAAATGCACAGAAGAGAAAAAAAGTACCAGCAGCACTATATGCAATGCCATTTGTATAATAAAAATTATGCTTTTGTAGCCTAGACTTTTGAGAGTATATGCAGGAGAATGTTAGTATAAATTATTTCTGTAGATTAGAATGGAAGCTCAGTGGGAGGGCACTGCTTAGTTTGCTGAAGGGCTCAATTTGATCTTCAGTAATGCTATGGGATAAACAAAGATGATATAAATGGCAAGCTCTTAAATACTTAGGAAGAGTCTGGTTATGTAATTGTTAAAAATGTATTTATTTTATGTGTATGAGAGTTTTGCCTGATATATGTAAGTTTACCTCATGTGTGTGTTGCTCAAATAGCCAGAAGAAGGTGCTGTATCTCCTCAAACTGGAATTATATGGTTGCTAAGCATCCTGTGGGTGCAGGGGATCAAATCTTGGTCCTCTGATGATACTTATTGCCAATCATTGCTTAGGCAGTTTTTATGACTTATTATAAATGCCGTTACGTATGTGTACCTATCTACACAGGTAATTGATATCTTCCTTTCACTCTAAGGGTCAGCAGGTTCATCAGGACCACTGACAGGTCAGAAGAGAGAATAGCTATAACACATTCTTGTGAGTGCCTTCTCAGTACCACACCCCTGTTCTCAACTGATTTGCTATAACAGTTGTACTGGTAGTAAGTGTATTTTAAGCCCACACTCAAAAGTGATTGCTAACTAAACTGTAAGCACTTTTTATTATAAGACTTTCAGCAGTTGTGCTACTAAAATGGCTGGAATACTAAACTTGGTAGACTAAGATCTCTTTTGATATTTAAGATTTGTCATTATTCATAATACATACTCTTCTCTTTCCAATTCCCACAAAATGTTAGCAAATTTTAAAGTATAATATGCAAATAGGTCAAAGGAGGAAACATAAACCAAAGGATCCTTATCATAAATGAAATCATGTTCACCACTCCTTGCTTTGCCAATAAATGAAATGTAATTATCGAAAAGTACCAATTTGTTTCAGCCACAAGAAAAAAAATACAATACACTACATTGGCCACTAGATGTCCTCCATATATATTTTTCTCCTATTATAATGAGACCCGTGAAGAAATGAAACTGGAAAAGAAATATTTCATAAAATTGTGTATCACTTTTTCATTTTGCACGAATAATCATGCATAGGAATTTTGAGTCTTCCGGGGATGGAGAGATGGCGCTCTTACAGAGGTCCCGGGTTCGATCCCCAGCACCCACATGGCGGCTGAGAACTGTCTGAAACTCCAATTCCAGGAGAACTCCAGTTCCAGGGGAATCCGACACCCTCTTCTGACCTCCGCAGCATTGCACGACACGGGTGTACAAACTTGCATGCAGACAGTACATTCATACACATACAGAAATAAATAAAATTTAAAAAATAAAAAAAAAGAAATTTTGAGTCTTCCCATACTGTAAAATTAATATCACTCTTCCACATTTTGTCAACCAGATTTCCAGTGGTACCTATGGAACTATTTAAGAACAGTTTCAACATTTAACTTTTTCTGGGAAATGTTGAAATTCTTCCTCTATTTTTGCCTCTGATTAGTAGGAGTAACAATATTTTCCTTTTTAAAGTTTAATGTCAATGCTATGATCCCTATGTACTCCACTTCCCTAAAAGTAAATTTCCTTTTAAAACAGCACATTTGAAATTTGAACAGGAAAGAGTCAAGTACATGAAGAAAGCATAGCTTTCTGTCATTTAATACATTCTATATATTAATATCCAAGGCATTTTTATGGAAAAGTGAAAGCTAACTTTAATGTTGGGTGATTTGTATTTCATTTAGTTTATAACTCCATTAACAATCAGCTGATTCTAAAGAGATGCTTTCATTATTTTAAATTTATAATGAAATATCTGAGGTTCCTAAAAATAGTAAAGAATAAGTGATTGCTTTAATGATTAATCACCTGTGGTTCAACTGGTTACAGAATACCAATGCGTGTCGCATTTCACTAATGATCATTACCTTGATTTTCTCATTTACTGCTTTCTCTAAAGAAAGAACTAATCAGTTCCAGGTCCTGTGAACTTTCAAATAGAAAACAAATTTAACTTCCTCTTGCAAATTGTGTTTTCCCCATATGCCGTCCAATTCAGGGACTCAAGTCTGCTGCTACACAGGCTAAAAACATGCCAGAAAAAGTCACCTGCTCAGAGAAACTGCAATTCTGAATTCGCATTTTAATTGGCAATTTCCTGTTAGAATTTGCTTCCTATGGGCATAGGCACCAGTGAAAGAAACAAAACTGCCTCTGGCTGCTTTTAACACCCTGTTCCCAGAGGTGGTCATGCTAGCTTCCTTTGTTCCACTCATTTTATCTCCCAGCCTTTGAAATCTGCTTAATGCTGAAGAGGTTTTAGAGTTTCTGAATTAAAAGGCAATATATAAGAAAATGCAATTCAAGGGCAGACTTCTTACACTAACATGTAGCCTTTGGGAAATGAGAGGCTGGAAAAGTGGAAGAAACAATTCTTTGAATCTACGAAATATATTTTTTTTATTTCCTATATTACTAAATAGACAATGAGATTCCAAAAGTGCATTGCATTTCAGTAACAATTAAGCAGGTTTTCAGTGGACTTAGATCTTTATCTTCTCTTAGATCTGAAACATCATATGAAGACTAAAATAACTCTTGTATTCTTCCCTTGTTTCCTTTACAGTTAGAAAGTCATCACATGCAATAAAGCTAGACTGAAAAATACTGTCTATATAAAGATAAACATTGAGCCTTTTCATATTTATTTGTAAAAGCAAAAAGAATTGTCCTTGATTCTAGTAGGATGTTTTGCCCGCCTGTTAGCACTTAGAGTGATTTTCATGTCCGTGAAAAATAATAGTCTCTTTTCAGTTTTTCTCATTCTTTTGTAGTTTTTATTTTCTTCATTGCTGTCTTCCATTGGAGAGTTAACAGTATCTATAAATAAATGCTTCATCAGGGAAACTATACAGAGAGCCATTTTAAGGACTTATCGAAAACAATTCAGAAAATACATTCCCTCAGGCAATTTCAATCTATTCAAGCGCACAGAGACCTTTAAAGGTATTTGTTCCTAAACTCTTTTACTGTCTGAAGTTTCTCAGATGGCCTTAGTGGAACAGATATTGAAGAGGAGAAAGGAGAAAGTGTGCCCCCCCACACACACATACAAATGGTTTATAAAGATACTAATTGAGGGATGAACTTTCATCTGCATTGGTAGCATTGACCTGTAGGTTTGAGTTATATAAGGAGAAATGCATATAATAAGGGAGAATTATAAAGTATTTAATACCAAATTCTCTCTAAAACATAACTTTTAGGTATTTCTCTGGCCCTTCATAATCATGGGAAAGCAATTAACCACCTTAGAGACAGAACTTTCAATAATGATTTCAAATTCAAATAACTTTTAAACTTTATAATCCATGCTCTACCTTCCTCCTTTCATCTGAATTCACTTTTCAGTTGTAACCTTTTAATAGTTGTTATTCTTCTTTACTTCCTGAAGCATATGGAATTTGGGTTGGAAAATAATGGGCTATGAAACTTTGATAGGAATAACAGACTTCATTCTTTTTAAAGATTGCATCATAATCTATAATATGAACTATTGTATCCTAAATCCCAGCCCTTGACTACCTTGAGGTGGATTCAGCTACCCAATAATTATCAACTGACCAGGAAGACTCTTTCTCAAGGATTCAGGGACAGTTCTTACTTGTTCACCTACGTCCTTTCCCCAAATTTACTTGATCTTCACCATAAGTGAGTCAGGTATTCCAGTTTTTAGATGAATGGTTTATACCCCTACTCAGGAATAATCTCAACAACATGTTGTATGTAACCTCAAAAGATGGAACAAAGAGCAGAACATAGACTTCAAAAGTGAGGAATTAGAGATGACTAAAAAATCTTAAAAAAAAAGTGTTCAATGTCACTAATAATTAAGGAAATGCAAATTAAAACCACTTTAAGATATCATTTCACTCCAATAAGACTGGCTAGGATCAAGAAAACAAATGATACCAAGTGCTGGAGAGGTTGTGGGGAAAAGGGAACACTCATCCACTGCTGGTGGGAATGTAAACTGGTGCAGCCATTATGGAAAGCAGTGTGGAGAACCCTTGGAAGACTTGGAATGAACTTGCGACCTGACCCAGCCATACCAATCTTGGGTATATACCCACAAGTCTCATCTTACTGCAGAGATACATGCACAGCCATGTTTACTGCAGCTCTGTTAACAATAGCAAAGCGCTGGAACCAAACTAAGTCCCCCTCAACTGATGGGTGGATAGAGAAAACGTGGTACATCTACACAATGGAGTTCTATGCAGCGGTAAAGAAAGATGACATCATGATCTTTGCAGGTAAATGGATGGAACTAGAAGATATCATGCTAAGTGAAGTGACACAGTCCCAGTAAAACAAAGGACAAATGGTATCCCTCATCTGTGGATGCTAGAGTCAATTACCTTATTGTATGGCAGACTGAGCATCATTAATATGATCTGAAAACAACTGTGCTCTTATATTGTCAATCCTTTAAAAATAAATAAAAATTGAAAAAAGAAATGATATTCTTTTTTTTTTTTTAAATTAATTTTTATTGGATGCTTTGTGCTTTCATACATTTTTTCCAATCAGTTCAGGCTTATTTCCTTTTTCCCTCCCCCACCCCCACCCCATCCCAGATCATGCATTCTGCCATAACTGTCCTGCATCTTTCTCTCAGTTTTTTTTTTCATTTTTAGCTATAAGTGATAATCCATGAGTACAAGCATCCTTCATGCAAAACCTATCTGCAGGCTGTTGTGCCCAAACACCTACAGCCCCACCATCCAGTGGGGGGTGACAGGTTGTTTGTTCAATCAAGTTGATCAAATGAGTGTCCAGACTACATTGCTGTAGTTTCACCATTCACCCCAATCGCAGCCCTTACATTCTACCACGCCCCCTCTTCCGCAGGTTGTTCCCTATCTTAACAGGCCTTCTATGCTCAGTCTAGCCCGACAATAGGCCCTTTTTCTCATTTAAGATCACACACCTAACGTGAAGAATCCACAGATAAAGTACTCCCTAAACTCATCAAGCATTAAGACAAAGTACAGTGAGTTAAGGACATTCCTAAAAATACCCTTAGCAAACTACCAGAAAACATCATTATCCAAGGTTATATCTTACCCATAGCCTTCTCATAAATCAGGATGCTCAACACATTAACTCTTTTTGAGCTCTTAAGTGGAATGCCATTTCTGTTTACCAATCTCTTACTTGATTCTTACATGGATGACGTAAAAAAACTCTTATTCATTCTTGATCAAGCTCAAGAAAACATTCTTCAATTCAGAAACAGGAAGCTGCCTAACTGTATTTCTCGTCAATGTCCTTCACATTTTCCACCTGGCAAGGAAGTCCTCCTCCAGACATACAGTGATGGATTTGATCACTGGACTCTCAATTTGATGACTTGAAGAAATGGCCTTGCACTGTTATTTTCACTCCTTTTGCTATTAAGGTTTCAGGAATTGTAGCCAGGATCCACATTTCTAGATTCAAGACAGTGGGACATGTTAACGAGGCAGCTAAGAAAGACTTTGCCTGTCTCCTGGGAGCCAAACGAAGACCCCCAAATTCCTTTCAAAGAAAGTTGATAACTATTCTGATGAATATCTCCCCACCTTATCTAACTAAAGCTGTGGCCTTATATTCAATTTTACTCCACTATCTGGAGATTCAACCCCAATTACTCTCCTTTTACTCACTTGAGGCTGTTTTAGATCATTTTTATTTTTTACTGACATAGTATGGGATCTTCTCATTCTTGGAGATCTAAAAGACTTCTCCCCCGAGGAAATTACATACTTACTATCTGTGATGGTTAATCCTGGGTGTCAACTTGACTGGACTAAGGGACAAATAAGAGAAAAAGGGTTTTTTGATTGGACCGCCTCAACCTGGATGGCCCACCCCAAATGTGGGCGTTACCTTCTGCCAGCAGGCAGTATTTAAGGCCATGGCAGAAGAAGCTGGTCCCTTTTTTTTCTCCTGCGGCTTGCCTCTCTCATCTGGTGAGTTTGTCTTGCTGCTGTGATCAACCTTTCGGATCCCAGCGTGTACTGAGACCGGCAGATCTCCTGGAACCCATTTGTGCCTTCAGCACTGGATTGGGACTACTGAGACATCCAGGCTTGCAGACTGAGCAGTTCCCTGGATTCTCGTCTCAGCCTTTCCAGTGTGGTGCAGCTACTGTTGGAATCCTTGAACTCTGTCACGTGAGGAAATCAATAAATTGTATATAGCTGTATATATTCATCCTGTTGCTTCTGTTTCTTTAGAGAACCCTGACTAATACACTATCTTAACACATTTTTGCTTTGTTTCTACCCAAGCTCTGCTTCTTTAAACTGAGTATCATCATGACCAATAAGACAGCCCACACCCTTTATATAACTCCTCCTTTTGGATCCATTTATGTGCCAAGAACTTTGAACATGTGCTATACTTACTCAAGCTCTTTTGGGCTCAACTACACACATCTTTTGAGAGGAATATATAAAGAAAAAAAGCTTTCCAAAAGTAATTTTATTCATGGTATAACTAATACCTCCATTTTTATTTCCTTTTCAGCCACTCCTGAATTTTTCCCAACCTCTTCTTTTTCCTCACATGTCCAGTCTTCTTTTCCAAATTATTTCTAAAACCAGATAAATGATATGTCAGAACCCTATTCCTTTATATTCTCATACACTTTTATTCTGAATAAACTGTATTCAGCCATGACCTTCTTTTTAGAGTTTGTTTCCCTTTAAAGAAGTGTCAATGAACCCACTACTGAACTCAAATTTCGAAATGATCTGCAGTTTTGTCCAATCAGGTGCTTTCCCATAACCCTAAAATCTGCCCTCTCTACCTAGAGCTTGTCTTCTCATTTTCTTTCTTTCTTTGTCTTCTTTCCCTCCTTTTCTCTATCTCTTTCTCTTTTCCCCTCCCCACTCCCTTCCTCTTAGGTGCAGGTGTGGATACACAGCTAAACAATTATCTTTAAATGTCACTTTTTAATTATGGTATTCGGAGGTCTCCCTTTCTACTCTCTTACATTTCAGGGATTATACACCCATTACATTATTTTTCATTGCTCTTTATGAGAAACATATCAAATGTCTAACTAATTTCTCCATTCCTTCCTCAACCAACAAGGACACTCAAGCTTCTCTGTTTAAGTCAATAGGAAGAACAACTGAGTCTATTATAACTTCATGGTTCTTTTACAACCAACTCAACTATATCTTACCACTTCATAATATAAATATTTTGGATTGGGACTCACTGAGGAAGGCTAATTTTTCATGTCTCCTCCTCCTGGGTCCTAAATAAAATGTCCCAAACTACCATTTGCTTTCTTATAACTAAAATAGATATATCTTCTAATTGCTTTTTTTGATGGGAACATGAAGGAAATATTTCCTGAAGGACAAGACAAAAGATGTTTCCCAGTGAAATAATCCTCTATTGTCCCGACTTACTGCAGCCTGTTTCACTGCAATTATCTATTCTCAAATATGTAAAAACCAAAGTTATCATTCCAAAACTGGATATATCTATGACTCAAAGGATTTTTCTCATCTTGGTGTATTATTTTTCCACGATGGTAATGCTGGACTGCTCCATAGGAATATACTTTGTAAGGGTATGAGTGTACATGATCCATAGGAATATACTTTGTAAGGGTATGAGTGTACATTTATAGTAACATCTAGGATTCCTCTGAACCCCCTCTTCTTTCTTCTCAATGTGTTCAACCTTGTCTTCCAAATTTGTATCTCTAACCCAGCCAAAGGGTATGTCAGAATAATACTCTTGTCTCAAATCTATTAGCAAGGCAAGTATTCTTTGGGGTATATTACACCTCAAAATAATCAGGCCAAGGAAAACACTTTTCTATTTCCTATGTTCATGATCATTTTCTAAAATTTGACTTAACTCTTTTTTTTGGTTCCTCTGAGACTAGCTACCAGGTTGACTGTATCCTGGTTTGAAGGCCCTTCCATGTATAAGCTACCAAATTATTTTAGAATAAAACAGCTTTAGCTATATAACAGCACCACCAAGAAGAAGAAACTAAATAAAGACTCTGGAAACAACTTGATACAGTTGCAGCCCTGATTCTCCAAAATTGTTTGACTTTAGCTCTTACTGCCAAGGAGACACCTATCATTTTTGTTTTGGTCTTGTTGAGACAGGATCTCTTTTTTGTCCCCACTGGTCTGAAACTTACTATGTAGACCAGGATGGCCTTGAACTCACAGAGATCTATCTTCCTCTGCCTCCTGAATGCTGGGATTAAAGGCATGCTCCATGTCCACCTAGAACCACCTGTCTTTAGTTAAAAGAAGAGAGTTTTTCAATTATTAATCAATTGGGAAAAGTCCAACAAAACACAGAGGAGTTATTGGAGCAGGCCACCATATTAAAAATATGAGTACCTTAGCCAATGATTGGAAGTTTTTATTCTGATACTGACATTGTTTTTGCTGTTCTCCTTATTGCCTTAATAATTGTACTCCCTTATTTATGTTCTTTGTATGGTTAATTTCTGGTCAGGTCCAATCTATTCTTACTTTCCAACCCTACTAACTACTTTTGATTGATTTTTTCCTCCCTCTCAATGTTTCAGCTTCTGCTTTTGTGGACAACATCATCCACCTTGCATGTCCTGAAAACTAACACCATTCCCAATACTCACTATATCTAGATACCATCTCTTTACCTACCCACCTGACTACAGCCCTGCCCTATTCTTAGAATGGCAAGGAATAGACCCTCTAGGCAGAGAAAACAGGCCTAATCAGCAGGAAGTAGATACTCAGGAAATTAGAACTTCCATTAAAAAAAATATCTCCTATTCCTTGAGGGGGAAAATATGCAGTTGGAAAACTATTAACCTATGGGGGGAGAGATACATTCTCAATGATGTAGCTTAAAACTTTCAACTATGAATGTTTCATTAAGTAATGGAAAATTCCCAAGTTGATTATAATTTAAATCCAAGCCTTTCCATTGCATTGCATGATGAAAAATAAGCCACCACAGTGCAGTTTATAGCTGACAGAAAGCTAAAAAGCAAACTGACAAATATTAAGTGTGGTTAGCTATTTTCTAACTTAATTACACATCCTGGACTTGGACCACATAACGTCTAGCTGTCGAGATATTTAGACTAATTACAATAAAACATAGTTAAATGCCTACTTCCTGGACCAGGAAAAGGTAACAGATAAAATAAATAACACTGAGTGGAGTGTGGTGGCATACCCCTTTAAACCTAGCACTTGGGAGGCAGAAGCAGGAGAGCTCTGTAAACTCAAGGCCAGCCTATTAGTGCTTCAGGTGACCTAGTCTCAAAACAAAACAAAACAAATCAACAACAACAACAAAAACCAGAAAATCAAAACCAAACGAACAAACAAAAAATAAATAACAATTACACGTGATTAGACAAGCCATGGGTCCTATGTCCACTTTGGGTGTAAACAATGTTTTATGACCTTCCACTAGTTGTTATGGACATATATGGCAAATTACCATCTCTGCACATGCAGTATACTTCAAAAATCACACAGTGAAGGCATTCTGTTGCCTTTTCCTGTGGGAGTTTCCACAGCTGCTACATATGAATGGCTTACCCAAAATGGCGAAGCATACATTTTTACCCAAAGTTTGACTCATCATGGAAAGAAGTCGTCGTGCTCACTTCTGTAAAAGCTGCAAGAATATATGCTCAAGATGACTTATTCTTTATTGTCTGCCTACCTTAATAAAAAAATTAAGTTAATCTTCTTCTGCTTTCTGTGCCATTCTTTGTGTGGAAAGATGCTCCAGGAAAGCTGTTCTATTTTTCCCTTCTTACTTTCTGGATCAGGAAAGCTGTTCTTTTTTTTTTATTGATGCTTTGTGTATTTCATACATCATTTTCCAATTCAGTTCAGGCATATATCCCCTTCCCTTCCCCCCACCCCACCCCTACCCATCCCAGATCATGCATTCTGCCGTAACTTTTCTGCATCTTTCTGTTTTATTGTTTTGTTTGTTTTGTTTTCATTTTTTTTAACAATAAGTGATAATTTGTGAGTACAAGCATCCTTCATGTAAAACCAATTTGCAAGCAGATGTGCCCAAACCCACACAGCTCATGGGTCCCACCATCCAGCAGGGGGAGCTTGTATGTTCAATCAAGTTGATCGAGTGTCCAGTCTATATTGTTGTAGTTTCACCATTCACTCCAATCGCAGCCCTTACTTTCTACCACACCCCCTCTTCCGCAGATTGTTTCCTAGGCTTAGAAAAGGGACACAGGTGGATGAGAAGCAAAACAGTCTACTTTCTCTGGAGCTGTTGTCTTGATCTCTAGTCAATTCTGGCTGTTTTCTTTCATGGGCTGCCAGCTTGTCCAGGCCTAACCTTTCCATCCTACTAATGAAGCACATGCAATTAGATATATAGGTATTTAAACAGTCTAATATATAGACTTTCAATCCTACTAATGAAGCACACACAATTAGATATATAGGTATTTAAACAGTACTAATTGTTATGGTAGGTTACTTTGATATAGACACAGATGTTTGGATGGTATGTTAATCCATGAATTACATTTTCTTCTGTTAAGTATGACAGGGTCTTCCTGTGGTTTATAACATCTCCTAACCATTAGAGGATGTAAGCTTGTGGCATCAGCCGTGGGTTATTCCTCCAAGGAGAGAGCTAATAGCCAATTAGATTTGGGATATACAGACATATGGCTGCCACTGCTGCACAGT